>MU684303.1:86671-105831 GCA_026770625.1 Nicotiana glauca
ACGCCTAGTATAAATGAAGCAATAATTATACCCTTAATTTGAATTATGGTATATAAATGGTAATTTGGTATGCTTAAATGTAATAAACACAAACCTTAAACATTGAGGGTAATAAGGTTTCATATATGGTATAGGTATGCAAAAATCCCTAATTTTAAACTATTTACCTTTTAATGTCCAGACCCAAACTATTTACCCGATTAAAATAAAATAGAAGTGGAAGAAACCTGGTAAGCAGAACAACACCGAATATGAATTGGGGAAGGAAGTCAACACGAGAAGGTTGGTGCTTAGAGCTGTAAATGGAGTTCCATTCTTCCTCTATTTTCTTCTTCTTCTCTAAATCCATTAGTTTTCTAGAGTTAACATTTGAATTCGTTTCCATTTCTCTTATGGGGTTTAATTCTAAAATGATTTCTCTTATTGCAGTATGCTGGGGTTCATCAATGGCAATTCACACTTATTTCTCACTAATACCTTCTTCTTTCTCTTCACCCAAACTCGTTTTTGGAAATTTATTGCACAAAAATTCAAATCCACCATTGAAGGACCTTGAAGCTTGAAACTCATAATTTGGTTTGTTTTGAGTTTTTAATTATTTTGATCCGATCCTATATGAGTTTGTTTGGAAAGTTGATTGGAGGTTGTAGCTAAAGTTTTAGTCAATTTGGTGGAGATTTTCTAGTAGATTTTAGAAGTTTGGGTTTAAATATAATTGAACAAGAGAAGAAGATGAATTTATATTGTATACTCAAATAGTATACAAATATACCATTTTGGTATACAATTCATTCCAACTATATACCCTATTAGTATAGCTATATACTATATTGGTATCATATGCTAGCTGAATCATTTTTTTGGTTGTATTAGCTACATTTATTTGTACAATATTTGATTTTATTTTAATAATAGTAGTATAGTTCAATATCTTGAAATACTTTATTACATTAATATGTTGTACACTATTTTTTTTATTTTTCTCTTTATGCATGTGTGTTATGTAATAATAGTATAGTCATATAGTTGCAGGAAATTAACAGTAAAATTGTATACCATGATAGTATAGTTATATGCCATAGTGGTATAATATGGTAGTTTGAACATTTTTTTGGTTGTTTTGGCTGCATTTTTAAGTGAATTCTATTCTAAAATTATTTATATGAACGTGATTTGCAATGCTGGAAAATTTTTGTACTTATGGATATAGATTATGTGTATTATGTAATAGTTTTTATAATTATAGGCAATTTTTGAAACGACCCATACAACTATATACCCTGTTAGTATATGAAATGAGTAAGTTGCTTTGCGAATATTTAGCTTGCAATGTGAGCATATAATTTTCTCATATTTTAGTGCATCCTTTAATGTTTTGGTAGATAGTTGTAGCAATATTCTAGAACAATCATATACTCTGTTGGTATACATGTATACCATATTGGTATCATGTGGTACTAGAAGTCTTTTTTACTACTGATATTTTTATTGCATTTTCCAATATTTTATTATCATTTCTATTCTAACTAGTATATATGGAGATTTAGTGGTCATAGATTATATTGTCTTGCTCCATCACTGGTTGATGTTATTGCTAATGGTAGAATATATACTAATATTTGTAGGAAAGGAGATCAAAGTTTGCATGGCAATCGCGTGGAATTAAAAAAGGAACAAGAAATAAAGAAAAAAATAAAGAATGAGTCAAATTTGAGTGTGAAATAAGTTATGGTAAAAATAACAATAATACGATTTGGGCAAAAATAAATGAATAAAAGAGAAAAAAATAAAAATAAAATAGGAAGAAAATGAGAAAAAAAGAAAAGGAGAAAAGAAAACAAAAAAGAAAAAAGGAAAAGAAATATAGAAATAAAAAAGAATTGGAGAATAAAAAAATTCCCCACAAAAAAAATATAATTAATTTATGGGTAGAAAAATAAATGGATATACAAGAATAAATAATTTTATTTTTGTGGGTAACTGTGTCAAAACCACATAATATATTAACTGTTTTAATATCTTGAATTCTATGTTCGTTGGGTGAGATTGGTAACTTGTAAATTGTAAACATGCCCTAGTAGGCCGCCTGGCTATACAACCAATGTCGAAAAGCGCGTCGTACAACGAAGAAAAACGATGTTGAATGTTTACAACAATTTTTAGGCCCACCGACTAATTTTTTCCAAAAGTAACACTGCTAAATTGATTGGATCAAAAGTAGGGGTGTACAAGTCAAACTATCAATCCAAAACGAACCAACAAACCAAGTCAAATCAAAGAAAAAAACTGACTTGTGGTTTGGTTTGGTTGGTTTGGTATTGGAAAATAAAAAACTGATCGCTCTTGGTTTGGTTTGACATTAATAAAAAATAAGTCAAATCGAATCTAAACCAAACCGATGTTATATATAAATAAATTTTAGAAATTTTATACATAAAAATAATCATTAAAATGTAATTTGTAAGTATTTTCTAAACATTTTATAGTTTTAAATGTCTTGAGATATTATTTATTTGTGGGCTTGTAAATTCACTATCCACTAAGCAAATTCTATCTACATAATCTAAATATCAAGCCCAAACTAAAACCCAACAAGACAAAAAACAATAAAATAGATTATTCAATAATCTTCCCTCTGTTCCAATTCCAAAATCAAAGAACCTCAAATATTGAAAATCATTCTCCCACATCACACGAGCTTCCTGCTTGTCATTTTGGTCACATAATTAGTGATTATTTTAGTGTTGAGGTTTATCAAATTTATAGTGCTTTGTTTTGTCGCATGTTTGTTGTCATTTTCTATTATGGAAGGTCTTTGAATTATGATTTATACGAATAATTGGTATTCCTCATATATTATTACGAAAAATAATAATCATGCGGATAATTGGTGATTATTTGATATCTTTTTCAAGAATAATATAACTAAAAAGGAAAATCGAAAAAAAATCGAAAAAAACCGAAAAAACCAAATTTATGTTGGTTTGATTTGATTATGAATTTAGTAAGGTTTGATTTTGGTTTAATAAAAAACTGAACCAAACCTAATCTCCTATTACAACTTAAAATTAAGACCACTCTCATCTGAAACAAGAAAGGCAACGCCATGGCATAATCGTAGAGGGGAGCCAAAATTTAAAACCTATGAGTTAGTAACTTTTAATTGTTTTAAATTAATGTGTTCTAAATAATATTTAATAATTACTTAATAAATTTCTTAAGACGAATAGAAGATCTGAGTTCAGCCGAATGGTATTTAAAAACACTAGCTCCGCACCATATAACCGGTGATAACTGATTGAACCACCAAACTAGTAGGAGATAAGATTACTCTCACACTATCACTTGCAAAATTAAAATAGAGTAGTATTAACCTTTAATAAATAAAGAGCCTAACAGAATGATCACAAGATAACGTTATTGTAAAGGAAAACCAAAGATTTTTCTACAATATTCTCAGTAAATTTAAATGTGTTTGTTTGAGAGACCGAAATACACGAATGTATCTGCAAACACATGATTTAGCTGCATCAATGTTCACATGTTTCAATAAGGACAGCTTAATTAGTTCTCAATAACTTGTTACATGGCCAAGGTGACAAAAAATGAGCAGCAGAAGAATTAAATTTCACCTGTTCCATTCAAACTTCATCTGCATGATCTCTGCAGTGAGAAAATCAAAGCATGAGAAAAGGGAGAGATTAGTGAAAAACCATAGGAATGGGTGGAATTGGAAAGCGTTTAATCAGAAGGAAAAAGCTTTCCAACCCACCAATCCCCATAGTTTTCCGGATAAACTCGTCTCCCATTTCAGATCTGCTCAACTCACATCTCCCCCCACCCAAACTCTCCCAACCTACTCTGTGTATGTGAGTTGATGAATGCAGGGGCGAGGCATTTTATAAGGGAAGGAGGAGTGGAGGTCCAGGACAAAGTGTGGTGTGGCGGAAAGGGCTAGGAAGCTGACCTGTTAATAGTGTCGACTCTGACATTTGGATAAGCATTCTCGTACTCTTATTTCATGACTTGTTCAATACTCTGGTCCCCCACATTTTGTTGCCCTTTCCCTACCATGAAAAATTAATCTATTTTTCTAATATATTTAGTACATTTAATATAGGATGAATGATTTCTTTGTTTTAATGCCATTCTAGAATCAGGAATACCATGGGTAAATGAGATTTAACAAATATTAATGCATATAAAAAAAAAATAAAGTAATATCCTAAGAAGATTCTTTTAGGGCATCTCCAACGCCACTCTATATCTTGCATCAAATTCAAATTTGATGCAAGAAATAATGTATTTTTGTTCCAATGCAACACCATTTTTTGCTCTATTATAGAGCATGAATAGTGTTGCACCAAATTTGGTGCAACACTATTCATCACTCTATATTTGGTTTAATATTATTTTATTTAATTCTTTTATTTTTGGACTTTTAATTTATCATATATTGTGTATATAATTAACTTTTATATTAAGATCTTTATAATTTTAATTTTATATCCTATTTTTTGATATATTAATTTATATATTATAATTATATAAAATTATAAGTTAATTTTATTATTATTACAGTTGTATAAAAAGAAATATAACCATTATTTAAAAATAAAAAATACAAATGTAAGATATCTAATGTTGCTAAAATTAAAAAGTGAAAACTAAAATTTAAAAAAGAAAATTAACAAGACATAAAATAAAAATACATTATAATTAAAGTACATAAAAGAGGATATATTAAAATTGAAATTACATTAAAAACATAAAACATAAGTTTAGTAATCCCCTATGTCATTTTCAGGTGCACCAAAGTTACCAAAATATTGAGTGAACGGGGTAGAAGATTGTTGTGGTTGTGGTTGTTGAAATTGTTGACTTCTTTTATCGATTATTCGTTTTTGTTCTTGTCGCAAAATTTCACGAAGATTTGGATCTTCAATGGAATTCAAGTTCGTCAATAAAATTTTATTTTCTTCTTTGTATTCTTTTTGTCTCGAAGCTTCATTTCTTGAGTTAGTTGCCTTTTCCATCGCCTCAACAATCCGATTATTTTTTGATTGCATCATTTTCATGTAATCATCATCAACTTTGAACAATTTTTAACTCGACAAAAAAAAATTAAGGATAAAGATGCGCATTTCGCGAGGAAAAGACCTAAATGTTCCCTTATGTATAAGGCCATGTGTAAGTTAGTCCTTTATATATTACCTTTACAATAGTCCTTTAAGTTTGCTGAAGTTGGACACCTTTGATCTAAGACTCACTAAAATCCTTTTTTTAACAGAAAAAGGATAGTCAGTGACGACAACTCTATTCCTTAATAGAAATTGTTAGGCCCAGTTAAAATGTTTCTTTTTGTTCTCCTTGGAAATAAACTTCACTTCCAAACCTTTTCACTGGAAAAGGAGATCAAGGATGTTGTATGTGATTGGATGAACTTAAAAATTTAAGTAATGTGAAAGAAACTCCATGGACGAAGTGACTGATTTTATGGTTATTCTTTTCAAATTTCTGTAAATTCATTTTATTGGCCAATTTGTTTTTCTCAGATACAAAAATATTTTTTGGTTCATTATAATTATTTATCCTCCGCAATAAACAACTCAATTTGGGCATATTCAAAAATGTCTTCGCTTTTTCTGTAGTGACAGAATTTAATTAATTTAACCTCTATGATTTTGCTACTGAAAGATAGAAAAAGAAATAGAGGAAAACAGGAACTTCTTAGGAGAGGAGGAAAGAAAGTCTTGATGCAGATATATGATATGATGGAAGGGTGACTGAAGTCGCAAAGGAAGAAAACAGATGAAAAGTAGCAAAAAAGAGAAAGAGAACATATTTTTACTTAATGGTGGAAAAGACGATAGTGAAAGTTGGGTGTTGTGACGATCTCATCTTGTTGTTAATATATTCTATTACGAATGGAGCTTTACCGCTAAATGAAAGCCTAACAAGGATTTTAGTGATCCTTAGACCAAAGGTGTTCAGCAAACTTAAAGGATGATGGCTGTCCAGGGTAATATATAAAGGACTAACTTAAACCTGGCCTTATACATAAATGACCATTGGGGTCTTTTCCTCCGCGTTTCGCACTTCGTAATGCATTAATCGAGCATTTATGGGAGAATAAAGGCGAAAATTAAATATTTATGTGGTACTTAAATTAAATTTGACTATAATATAATATTTATTTAATTATCTTTTATCAATGATTTTACTTTTTGTTAATTTATCCTTTAAAATAATTTTGTAATAAATAATTATATAAGTGGTAAATGTGAATTATATATAATGAATATGGAAAAAAGAAAAAAGATAGTATTAGTTTGAAGGAAATAAAAAATAAAAAGTAAATAGAAGATAATAATATAATATAGAAGAGAAAGAAAATTTATTGTGAAAAATGATATAATGGTTGGAGTAAATTTGATGTTACACAATTTTAACGTGGGTCTAACGTTTTGTGTGGATGAGATATTGTTGTTTATTGATGCCGATGTTAAAAGAATGTGAAAAATGCAAGTGTCTGTGTGGTGGTAGTTGATGCGCACTGTACATTTCTTCGTGCCTTTCGCTCTCCAATCCAGTTCATTGGAAAATCGACAATCCTGAGTGAACTTCAAACATTCAGGTGATAAACATAATTTACGGTACAACACAATGAGTGAAATTCCATTTGCAAAATAAAATTCAACTAAGCTAGATAGTTGTAACAGCAACATACAATAATTCCATTTGCTAAGTGATTGTGCTAAGGAGGAAGTTTTACTCATCCACTATAAATTCCTGAGATCTCTTCATGAAATCTGTGGCGGATAGGTTCCCGAGAACTAGTAATTTTTGCATAAATTTTGTATTTCTATTAATAAATTCACTAAATTTCTAATTATAAACTTAATTATTATTATAAATTAATTCGAGAGTAGGAATCATAAATATTAAATCCTAAATCAGTCTCTGCATCGAATACATATTAAGTACTTCCGGGTTTTTGACTAAATGGACTAAGTTAAAAGGGGTGCTAACATAAGGAAATGAATGACAAATTGACAAGAGATCTTAATGAATTGATATTATTATATTCAATGTACAACTAATGCCTATTTATGCTACAAGTCAACAATTTTGGCCTTAGCGCATTTTTCTTGTTATGCTTCTAGAGCATTTCAAAAATGAAAAAATTACCACTTTATAAGTTAATCTTGTATTATTTTAGCCCACTTACAAGTTTGCAAATATGTAGTCAAATATCAATAAGCTTAGATCTGAATTTTTTTTTCAGTTTTTTTATTCTCTATATCTTCAAGCGTGAAATATTTCCATTCTCCCTTTTCATCAAGTTTTTATATACTTATCACAACAACAATAATTCACAAACAGACGCGAGAAATCTAAAATTTCATCTTCTTTAATGCTAATCTTGTTAATTTTTTAATATAATTTTGTGAGAAATTTTGAGTGAGTATTGTTTGAACTTGTTATAATTAGTCTAGATAGACTGTATACAAAGTTTGAAGTCATTTAGTGGAGATTTGGAATAGTTTTAATCAAGAATTGCAAGTAAAAATCGTACAAAAAGTTCGTCAGAGATGCTTATACACTTTTATACAATATTATACGCTTTTATACAAAGAAGTATATAATATATATAGTTGTATAAAAGTGTATAAAGATGTATAAGCACAGTAGTAAAAATGTTAGTGATACACCATGTTTATAGGTGCAGAAGAAGAAGAAGAAAAAGAAGAAGAAGAAGAAGAAGAAGAAGAAGAAGAAGAAGAAGTGTGAGAAATCCATCAAATGCTTGTAAATAATGTATCAGCCTTGTACAAAATAATGTATAAGAGGTGTTTATACACTATTATATTACTTATACAATATTATACTCTATTATACAAATGAATCATATTAATGGGGCTTCACTGGTTCTTCTTCTTCTTTGGGCATCTTCTAAAATTCAACTCAAATCTACCTCAAATCTGCTCCAAATCACTTCAATTTTTAATTTTGAACTCCCCGTGACGGTCCCAATCAATTGGCCAATACCCAATCCAAACAACTAACAAAATCGAAAAATCTAATTTCTGAAATTGAAACTTCGAATGTCCTTTAATGGTGACTCAAAAAATAATAATTCTCTTAAGTGATATTTTTTCTTCTCATCTTAATAGTGATTATCAACTTTGAATTTGGAAGGAGAATTGAAGAATATATATAATAGTAGAGAATATTCGGGGTGCAAAGTCGTAAAGAAGGAAGAAGAAGAAGAACGAAGAAAAGAAAAAAATAATTAAATAGGGTGGGCTAACTGGTGAAAAATAATTTTTAGATTATGTACAAGCTGGGCCACATCAGGTAAAGACTTCAAACGTGGATTATTTTTTAATGGAGTATTGGGCCCAGTGACAAGGAGCGTAATTCCCCCTTCAAAAAACTTGAGAATTCCTATATAGCATGCGAGGGATTGTCTACTTGATTAGTTGTTTGTTTTTTGATCGATAATATGGTCAGCTGACGATATTTGTTCGACTTTTAGCCAATGTTAATTCATTCCATATTTTATGGTAGAAGTAGTTACCTACAGATTCTGTTAGCTGTGAAATTTTCTCTTGATTTAGCAAAAAAATGGCAACTGTTCTTTTATCACGATAATACCAGTTCTACCCATCTTGAAATTGAGCTTAGACTAATACTAAGAGCCCATTTGGACATAAGATATTTTTTATTTTTTCCAAAAAAAAAAGTTCAAAACAATGTTTGGTTATGAAAATTTTACATTTTTTCAAATCCAACTTGAAAATGCATTTTCGAATTTGAAAAACTACTGAGAACTAGTTTTTCAATTGAAAAATGGGAAAGTTGGTATTTTAAAGTTTTACAAATTTATCCTATAATTTTTAAAATTTAAAAAGGGACCCCAATCAGTTATTAAACCTAGGTAACACATACAACTACCTACCATCCGATTTAGTGTCCTTGGACTATATTTTGATATCCACTATTGAGATCTATAATTTATACTTTTACCTGAGGGAGCCACTAAAACCTTGATGCAAGAATGGATTATACTGGGTTGGGGAAGTAGTACCTGTCTCTTGCGGAGGTGTACTTGACCGTTATAGTTAGTTGGAGTCAATTAAAAAGAAAGTTTCAATTGTTACACTTTAGTCCTCTTAAGTTTTAAGTTTATGTTTACAGTATTAGCAATTGAGTCTGCAATTTCTTTACCAAGGACACTTTTGGTCCTCGATAGTACTGTCAGCTCAGAGGGGTACAACATTATCTCTTAGTAGTGGTCCCATAGGGAATATTCCTCTATATAGTTGTAATTCTATGCTTTTTGGCAGATTTATCAATTGAAATCATATTAGTTAACCCTAGCATAGCTTTAGCATAGTATTTTTCTTCATTTCTCGCAATATTTTCTATTGTTCTATTGCCTTTGGCATCATTTTGTATCAGAGCACGTTCTTGAGCACCGTGGGTGATAATAATGGCAAATATGGATGAGATTAAGTCTATCTTTGAGAGGATGACAATTGAGATAGCAAATTTCTGAAAGAGTCCATTGATGTTGTGAAGAGGTATGCCCGAGGAAAAGGCATAGAAGAGATGGATGGAGGAGGCGAGATCTACACTCCTACACGCAATCCTGCTGCTTGGGTACATGGTGGGGTTACCACATCTCAGTTTTCTCCTGCTGCCTACCATATGGGATTTGGGCCCATGCCTCAGTTTCAAGGGCCAAAGGAGGTTGCTTCCCGTCACAGACTAGCTTTTATAGCTCCTACTCAAGGGCATTCTGCTACTGCTGGTAACAGTGGAGGTGGCTTTACTCAAGGACAACCCTCAACTGGACAGAATAGGGGTGGTAAACCTACAATTTGCAGCTTAGAACTCGACAGCTACATGAACAAGAGGAACAAATCCGACCAGGATGACCAAGCTGGAGTTCCCCCGCTTCAATGGCCTCAACCTTAGGGCTTGGCTCTTTAAGGTAGAACAATTTTTCTCACTAGATGAAGTTGAGTATAACCAAAGGGTTAAGGTGGCTTCCATACATTTCGATGACATAGCTATTGAGTGGCATCTTTCTTATTTAAGAAGTAGATCTCACTTACCTTATCCTAGCTGGGAAGAGTATGTGTATGCTATGATAGATAGATTTGGGGCTGAATATGCTGAACCTATGTCTGAGCTTAAGCTAGTAAGGCAAGTGGGAATGGTAAAGGATTATCAGAAGGAGTTTGACAGGATCATGAATAGACTGCACATCTTTTCAGGGTATGCTATTAGTGCTTTCATCACTGGTCTTAAACCAGAATTGGGTTTACAATGAAGAACCATCGACCCTTTTCCTTACCACAAGCTTACCAGTTGGCTAGGAAAACTGAAGCTCAAGTGAATGCTCAGTTGAAGATGGCTAAGGCCACACTATATAGTGGAGGGTCATCTCATACTAGGGGCAAAAAGAGGGTTTCCTAAGAAGGAGGGAGACATGCTTAAAAGAGAGGTTGCTGTTAACTGGAACAAAGGAAATACAAGGAAACTAACTACAACTGATATGAATGAGAAAAGGCCGAAGGGATTATGTTTTTTCTGTGATGAGAAATTCTTCCATAGTTATAAGTGTAGTGGCTCCAAACAGCTGTACTTGTTGGAGGTGGAGGAAGAAGGGCAAGAGGAAGAAGAAACATGAGACTTAGTAGTGGTAGAGGAGCCTGCAGAGATAGCTGAAGAAGCAGGACAAGAGGTGAAGAGAGAAGTGTGTGAAATATCAGTCAATGATCTACATGGAGTGCCAATATTCCACAATTTGAGAGTGACTGGATACTGCCAGAAAAGGCCACTAAGTATATTGGTCGACCCTGGTCGCACACATAATTTCATCGATGATGATGTGGCAAGAAGCCTAGGAATTGCTACCTTGAAGATTAATCCTCAAACTATCAATATGGCAGATGGAAACAATAGGCAGACACATGAACTTTGTAAAGACTTGACTTGGCTACTGCAAGGGGTCACTTATACAGCAAATTTTCTACTGCTACCACTGGGCTCTTATGACTTGATATTGAGAGTGCATTGATAACTTCCATTAGGAGATCTTAAGCTGAACTTTAAGGAGCTTACCTTGGGGTACAATTACCAAGGAAATGAGTGTGTATTGAAGGGGGTAGTGGATAAGAGAAAAACTGTGGAGGCTAAGAATTTGGATAAACTAGCTAACAATGGGGGACAACTATTTATGTTGAGAGTGCTGCCCACCTCCCTCTAGAGGACCATTGGATCACAAGATACCATTGCAGGCAAGATGTAATCCTATAAACCTCAGACCTTACAAGTATTCTTCATCACAGAAGGATACCATTGAGAGGTTAGTGCAGGATATGCTTTATTAGGGAATTGTGCAGCCAAGTTCCAGCCCTTATGCCTCCCCAGTAGTCTTAGTAGGAAAGAAGGATAGAAGTTGGAGGCTATGTGTTGATTACAGGAGCTTAAACAAGGCTACCATCAAAGATAAATTCCCTATTCCAATCATAGAAGAACTTCTGGATAAATTGGGTGGTTCATAGATCTACTCTAAGATAGACCTTAGGTCTGGGTACCACCAGATCAGGATGACAACAGAAGATATAGCCAAGACAATATTTAGAACTCATTCAGGGCACTATGAGTATTTGGTAATGCTTTTGGACTTACCAATGCCCCTTCTTGCTTTCAGAGTTTGATAAATAATGTGTTCAAGGAGCATCTCAAAAAATTTATCGTGGTATTCTTTGATGATATCCTAGTATTCAGCAAGAACATGTCTGAACACTTGGTACATCTTAGGATGACCTTTGAGTTGTTAGTGAAACACAAGCTATTTGCAAGAAAATCAAAATGTTCTTTTGGGGCTAGTAGAATTGAATATTTGGGGCACATCATATCTGTTGAAGGGGTAGCTACTGACCCTAAGAAGATTGTAGTAGTACAGTCATAGCCTTCAGCAAAGAATGTCAAGGAGCTAAGGGGCTTCTTGGGGCTGGCAGACTACTATAGGAGGTTCATCAAGCACTATGGAGTGATCAGTAGGCCATTGACAGAGCTTCTCAAAAAATATGGGTTCCAATGGTCTAACAAGGCAGAAGAAGCACTTAATAAGTTAAAGGCAGCCCTCACATCAGCACCTGCACTGGCACTCCCAAACATTCAGCTTATGTTTGTAGTGGAAACTGATGCATGTGACTATGGTGTTAGGGCTGTGTTGATGCAAGATGGCCACCCTATAGCCTACCTCAGCAAAGGTCTATCAGGGAGGCACCAAGCTTTGTTAGTTTATGACAAGGAACTGTTACCCCTTGTCATGGCTGTTACCAAATGGGCACAATATCTAATGGGAAAATATTTTGTGGTAAGAAATGACCAAAAGGCATTGAAGTTCTTGCTAAACCAGAAGCTTCACACTGGATCACAGATGAAATAGATAGCTAAACTCATGCAATTTGATTTCGTGATAGAATACAAGAAGGGGAGAGAAAACAAGGCAGCTGATTCTATATCCAGGGTTCCACCAGGGGAATTAGCAATGATTCTGATCACCCCAACTAATCATGAGCTCCTTCAATGAATCAAGAATAACTGGGTAAAAGAAAAGGAAGTTCCAGAGATTATATCCCACATCTAGGAGCATGGGAAGGAGCGGAAGGGGTACACATTTGTGAACCAACAGCTAAGAAGGAAGGGCAAGCTGGTAGTAGGCAATGATAGTTCTTTGAAGCAAGAAATCCTTCAGATATGGCATGGTAAACCTATAGGTGGCCATTATGGAATAGAAAACACCAACAAAAGGTTATCTAATCTTTTCTACTGAAAGGAGCTCGAGGAAGATGTGGCAACCTATGTGAGACAATGTGTAACATGTCAAAAGAGCAATTATGATAATAGTGTCTATCCTGGATTGCTACAGCCATTAAAGATTCCTAACACTGCTTGGGCCAACATCAACATGGATTATATTGATGGGATCCCTAAGTCCAAGGGCAAAATAACTATACTAGTGGTGGTGGACAGACTCACCAAGTATGGTCATTTCCTTGCTATCAGCCATCCTTACACTGCCACTTCTGTGGCCCAGGTGCTCTTGGACCATGTTTATAAGTTACATGGTATGCCAGAAAATATAATCAATGACAGGGATCCAATATTTGTTAGCAAGATGTGGCAGGATCTTTTTGTCATGCAAGGTGTAACTCTCAGCACTTCCACAACATATCATCCTCAAATCGATGGTCAAATTGAGGTGCTCAATAGGACTGTGGAGAATTATTTAAGGTGTTTCTGTGCTGATAGCCAACAAGATTGGGCTTCTTATTTGTTACTGGAAAAACGGTGGTATAATACCACCTTCCATTCAGCCATTCAAACCACACCTTATGAAGCCCTCTATGGTCAACCTCATCCTACCCATTTACCCTATCTACCTGATAATGCTGCTGATGAAGAAGTGGATCGAAGCCTCACTACTAGGGAGTTGAAGGTTCACTTGCTGAAGTTCCACATTCATAGAGCACAACAAAGGATGTTAAGCTTGGCTAACAAGCATAGGGCTGACAAAAACTTCAATGAAGGAGATTGGATCTATCTCAAGCTTCAGCCTTATCGACAGATCACATTCTCGAACCATTCATTTTCTAAGCTTTCTTCCAAGTATTATGGTCCATACCAGATCCTACAGAAAATTGGTCCAATTGCCTACAAATTCTCACTCCCTTCTCATATTGCTATCCATCCCACTTTTCATGTTTTACAGCTCAAGCCCTATTACTCCATACCAGATAAAGTCAATCATCCTCCAGTGATTGATGTTACTAGTCCCTACTGTGTGGAACCTCAAGAGATCTTGGACAGAAGGATGATCAAATAAGGAAACAAGGTAGTCCCTGAAATTCTGGTTCAGCGGTCCCAAATGTCGTAGGAACAAGATACTTGGGAAGACTATGCAGTGATGAAATTAAAGTTCCCTTCATTCCTTCCCTGAGGACCCGGAAGATTTTTAAGGGAAGGGCAATTATGCAAGAATGGATTATACTGGGCTAGGGAAGTAGTCCCTTTTGCTTGCGGAGGTGTACATGACCGTTATAGTTAGTTGGAGTCAATTAAAAAGAAAATTTCAGTTGTTACACTTTAGTCCTCTTAAGTTTTAAGTTTATGTTTGCAGTATTAGCAATTGAGTCTGTAATTTCTTTACCAAGGACACTTTTGGTCCTCGATAGTACTGTCAGCTCAGAGGGGTACAACTTTATCTCTTATTAGTGGTCCCATAGGGAATATTCCTTTATATAGTTGTAATTCTCTGCATTTTGGCAAATTAATCAATTGAAATCATATTAGTTAATCCTAGCATAGTTTTACCTTAGTATTTTTCTTCATTTCTCCCAATATTTTCTATTGTTCTATTGCCTTTGGCATCAAACCTCTATTAGAGATTGTTTGTACAGTTAAACAATCAATATGTTTGATTGTTTGTTTCAAGTAGGATAATCAAATCGGGGTGGTTTTGATATTTTTTTACACATTGTGGGATATAAATCATGTTTCATAATTTTGAAAAAAGTACATTCAAATATGTTGCAAACATTATAGCCAAACACAACTTCATATTTAAATCAAATTTTAGTGAAATTCTAAATTTGAAAAAATAAATCTTGGAATTTATGTTCAAACGCCTGCTAAGTACTGACCTAGCTAGACATAGAAAATAGACCGTTAATGATTCAAATGTGCTTGAGGAGGGCAATGTCAAAGTTTGGTGTGAATTGCCAACGTTTATGATATAAAGCTTGTGTGTGTTAGTTTTTTTTTAATTATTTATTTATTGTTGAACTTCCAGAAATTTTGGTGTGAGTGTGTGTTAGTTTAAATGCGAAGCTAGTTTATAGGGATTTTTACCTAGTTATACTATAATAGAAACCTATTTACTATATTTATTTAGGTTCCTTATTAATTACTTTATATACCTATGTTTACTAGTTTTATGTGAAATCATAAAAAGGAGGAAATGAAACATATCTTAAATATTGGGTATCAATTACACATAACCCCTACATTTATGATACTATTCCTTTTCCCAGGGAAAACAATATATGCCTTTGTACTTACCCAAAATAATCATCTCTCTTTGTACTTTCTCTAAATCATCACCGTAGAAATCCACTGAACCCCAAAATCATCACCTCTCTTTGTATTTACCCACAGTAAGAAACCCATTGATACCCATAATCTTTCTAACCTGAAAATCTCGCTTACTCACTCCTCTTCCACTATTATCCCTCCAAAATTGCAGATTCTTTCCTCTTCCAAAGCTACTGATATACGATTTCTCTCTTTAATCGTTCAAAATCTCTTTCTTATTTATACAATATAGAAGAAATTCGAAGATTTAATCTACAATCAAGTTGCGGATAAGCTTTACTCTAAATTAAAGTTGTTTTTAGGTTGAATTTCATAATGAAACTCGAGGAAGATGAAGTTTCAGAATTGTATTACGATTGTATGATAAATGTATCATAATTGTATCTGAGTTGTATTTGATACATTAATACCTAAGACAATTCTGATACAATACTAATACTATTAAAATACAATATTGTATTATAATTTAAGTTTAGAGTTGGTTCTAGGTGGATGATTTAAATTAAAACTTAAAAAAGATGAAGATCAAAGTTGTATCATGATTTAAAATTATATCACAATTTGTATATAAACCAATACATGATACAATACTAATACAAGTATAATATGATATTGTATCAATTTAAATTTAGAGCGGGTTTTAAGTTGTATCATAATGGTATCAGAATTGTGTAAGAATTCTTTCAGGATTGTATCAAATTTATATTTGAATTATGAGCATTTGTGAGATTGTGACGAATTTTACAGTTTGTATCACAAATATAGGATAACTATATACTAATTTATTAGTATTGTATCAAGTATTATATTGGATATTAATGTACCACCTACAAATTATATACAATTATGATACAAGTATGATACAATTACGCTTTACGTATTGATGTATCTGATACAATTTAAATACAATTATGATACATTTATCATACAATTCCTGAATATTTCTTTATTTTCAGTATTGTCCGGTTTCCCAGCAAAAAAACGATGCAATTGATGATTTAATAATATAAAATTACCGGCAAAGGTGGGAAGAGAGGAGAAGAAGATTCTGGGCGTAGATTAAGGAATTTTGTTGTTAAAAAGAGGAAAGAGAAGAGGAGAGGGGAAAAAAAGGAAGGATATAATTGAATCCCTTAATTGAAAACATTAATAATGGGTGAGAGCCTTTTAAGGAGCAATCTACACTATGTGTAAGAAAAACCTAAATACTTATTAAAAACTATAAAACATAAAGAACATTGGTAAATAAATTTCTAATATAGTATAACTAGGTAAAAATCCCTAATTTATAAGGGAATATAGCGCTGAATAGGAACTTAGCCCAGGAAATTGCATAAATAACCCAATCTCTTGTTATTGGAACGTGGTAATTCATATTGACTTAAAAAATTAAATAAACAGTTACCCTATATCTTTTACGGCAAAAATTATTTAATGGGTT
Source organism: Nicotiana glauca (assembly GCA_026770625.1). Classification (NCBI taxonomy): domain Eukaryota; kingdom Viridiplantae; phylum Streptophyta; class Magnoliopsida; order Solanales; family Solanaceae; genus Nicotiana; species Nicotiana glauca. The sequence continues at coordinate 103,296 of MU684303.1, forward strand.
TTATTAACGACATCCACATTGATGTCATCTTCAGGCACAATTTTCTTATATACTACTTATTTCTTGACTCTTTGATTCCTTCTTCAATTTCCCCATCATAAATTCTTTAAAGATCTTCAAGTGATGAATCCAATAAATTACATCTCTATGTATATCATCTGATGTATTACTGTATATCGACCGTGTATATCTATTTCTCTCCTGTATATAATGCATATTGATACACATGTATATGTATATTCATGAAATCTTGTGTGATATATAATGATGTACATAATAAAAATCTTTGGTGATTATTTGCAATTTATTAATATACAACGTGATATACATATTGATAAAAAACAGCTTAAACTTGTACCGAATATTTGGTGATTGTTTGCGATTTTTTTGCGATGAATCTGAATTTTATAAGGAAAAAAGCGTGAAATTAGGAGTTGAATATTCAAAATTTTCTATTTTTAAGTTCGTTTAGGATTTGGCTATCCATTGCCAATTATTTTAGGCTTTAATTACAAAGCCTAATCTTAGGCTAAAATTTTGCCAATTATTATTAGGAATGGTATGTACATGTCAATTTCCCTACTCATAATAGGTGTTAGCAGCTTATCTTTTGCAATTAGGTTTTGTATGTAAATCAACTTGCATAGAACCATGTAAATGCCCATTTTTGTCGCACCTCATTTTTTCCATACAACCTTATTACGGGGCTGAGTTATAAGAGTTTTTTCAATTAAAGTGGCATTTTTAAAAGGAATTATTTATTATTTGGAATCGCCAATTGAAATTGAGTTTTGGTGTTCCAAGTCACTTTTTATTTGAATCCCTTATCAAATGGAAGCTTTGACGCTTTATTTATTGTGACGACCCAAAGGGTCATCACCTGTTTCCTCATTCGTTCCGTGCTTTCGAGGCCTTAAAAATCTCATTTTTACTTGCATCAATTTGCGCGCGCAGTCCGGGCACGTAGCCGGAAAGCTTTTATGTTGAAATATGTGAAATCTGTGAAAAATTTGAAGAATTTTGAAATTAATATGATTAAATTTGACTTCGATCAATATTTTTGGTAAACGGACAAGGACCCATGATTTTACTGTCCCGGAGGGTCCGTAGAAGTATATGGGACTCGGGCATGTGCCCGGAGTCTAAATCCGAGGTCTAGAACCCGAGTAAAAGAATTTTTATGTTAAATTATTTTTCTGAGATTGTTAAGAAAAATGGAAATGAAAATTGATTAAAAGACTATGGTATCGGGCTCGTATTTTAGTTCCGACGCCCGGTGCAAGTCTTATATATTGTTTAAGCGCTTTTTGTGAAGTTTGGTCGAAATCGGACATTGTTTGACGTGTTTCGGACTATAAGTTCCAAGTTTCAAAGTTCATGAAGTTTAGAAGAAAAATCATGTGTTTTGAGGCTTGATTCTATGTAAATGATGTTATTTTGGCGATTTGATCGCACGAGTAAGTCCGTAGGATATTTTTGAGGTTGTGTGCATGTTTGGTTTGGAGCCCCGAGGGCTCGGGTGAGTTTTGGATAGGTGTCGAGTTGCATTTTTGAACTTTGGAAAATAGTTGCAGGTTAGGTCTGATATCTTCGCATTTGCGAAGGATTTCTCGCAAATGCGAGACTTGCAAATGCGAACTCCCCAATCGCAAATGCGAAGTCTGGGGATTTGGCTTGGGATCGCAAATGCGAATAAATTGCTCGCAAATGCGAGTAAGGGAATTCCAGGTATTGGTCGCAAATGCGATCATAGTGCCCGCAAATGCGAGACTGCCAAGATCGCAAATGCGATCGATACTTCGCAAATGCGAAGTCTACACTTAGGCCCAGTGTTCGCAAATGCGAACTAAAATATCGCAATTCCCAATCCTATTTGGTTCGCAATTGCGAACCAAAGTTCGCAATTCCCATATCTGCAACCCAATAATTTTTATACTTAGTCGAAATTTCATCACTTTTTACCATTCTTTCAAAAGCCAAACACCATAGGCGATTTTTCAAGAGCAAAATTCATCCCAAATCACTTGTAAGGTAATTTTTACTCAATTCTTCCAATCTTTTACATCATTAAACATGTTTTCCACTTGAAATTAAGGATTTTCATGGGTGAAATTAGGGTTTTTGGGTAGAACCTAGATTTTCTATAAATTGGGGAGTTGGACCTCGATTTGAGGTCCGATTTCAAAACAAATTACGTATTTGAGTTCGTGAGGAAATAGGTAATCGCGTTTTAGTTCGAATCTCGGGTTTTGACCATGTGGGCCCGGGGGCATTTTTGGAAGTTTTGGGAAAAACTTGGAAAAATCATTTTTATGCATTCAAATTGATTTATATAGTGTTTATTAAAGTAATTGAACAATTTGTGATTAGATTCGAGCGAATTGGAGGTGGAACTGCGAGGTAAAGCTATAGTTGAGGATTAAGTGGATTTCAAGGCTTTGAGGTAAGTGTTTGGTTTAACCCTAGCTTGAGGGAATAGGAGTTGAGTCTTGTTGCTAATTGCTATGTGATCGAGTACGATGTATAGGCATGGTGA
>MU684303.1:107044-171098 GCA_026770625.1 Nicotiana glauca
TTGAGGTAAGTGTTTGGTTTAACCCTAGCTTGAGGGAATAGGAGTTGAGTCTTGTTGCTAATTGCTATGTGATCGAGTACGATGTATAGGCATGATGACGAGTATCTATACATCGGTGTCTAGCATGACTGTGAGTCCTTATTATGTGATTATCATGATTTGGTTGTGAACTCCGTGATTATTGGAGGATTTCTATATGTTGTGAATGACATGTGAACGGTGATATGAAATTACTTGAGTCTTTGAAGCGTTGGCTCAATACAGTAGGGTGAATTATAAGATAACAAAAGTAAGAAAAGAAAGCGTTGTTGATTATTCCCTTGCCGGGATGTTTGGTTGAACTTGTTGGATTCTTTCCCTTGCCGGGACGTTTGGTTGAACTTGTTGGATTCTTTCCCTTGCCGGGATTTTTGTCAAATATTTGCTTATATTTATATCCCTTAATTGTGACTATTGTTTGGGGAACTAGACTGTTAAATGACATTGAGGAGCGGGTTGCGCGCCGCAACAATAATATTGAGGATCGGGTTGCGCGCCGCAACAATGATATATGAGGGTCGGGTTGCGCGCCGCAACAGTGATACCTAATAAATGGTATGGGTCGGGTTGCACGCCGTAACAATGGTATTTGTGGAGCGGGTTGCACGCCGCAACAGTGATATTTGTGGAGCGGGTTGCACGCTGCAACAGCGGTTGATATCTTGTGTTTATAATGAGTATTAATACCTTGTTCTTCGGTGAATCTAACTGCTTTAGTCTGTTACTCTGGATTACTATTATTACTGTATTCCTCCATAGCATGTTTCCCCTCCCATGTTATTAGTCGTTTGGTATTTCGTTTCAGTTGTATATATTTATAACTGCATAGGTCTATGTGGGGTCCAGTCTAGCCTCGTCACTACTTCGCCGGGGTTAGGCTAGACACTTACTAGCACATGGGGTCGGTTGTGCTGATGCTATACTTCTGTGCATTTTTGCACAGGTCCAGGTTTTGAGGAGCAGCAGCAACAGTAGTACGGGAGCTGGATTTCATTATCACGAGACGGAGGTAGCCTTGCAGGCGTCCGCAAGCCCGACGTCTCTTCTTTATATTTTTTTCTTATTTGACTGTTGCCTCATTGTTTCGAGACAGACAACTTTTATATTTCTTTCAAACCTTTGTATTTAGTTTATTCTTAGAAGTTCGTGAGTAATGTGACACCAAATCTTGGGTAGAGGATATATTTAACTATTCCGTATTTTGATTCGTATTTATCAGACAGACTTCCGTTATTATTCTTGTTGAATTTCACATTCTATATTGATGTTGTAAACTGTTAAAGTAATTGTCTAGTAATGAAAGGGTAAATAAGTTGTCTTGCCTAGCTACCACGAGTAGGCGCCATCACGATCCCGATGGTGGGAAATTCGGGTCGTGACAAGTTAGTATCAGAGCACTAGGTTACATAGGTTTCACAACTCACAGACAAACTTAGTAGAGTCTGAGGGGTAGGTATGGAGATGTCTGTACTTGTTCCCTAGAGTCTATTGAGTTAGGAAAAATCTCTCATTTGTTCTTTCTTGTCGTGCGATGTGGTTTCCCAAATGCTGATTGAATTTCTACTTTGTTCTTTCGCAAATGGCGAGAACATGCGCTTCCTCATCCACCGATCAGTAGTCCGAGCCCCAAGCAGCTCCCGCTAGGGGCAAAGGACGTGGCTACGCTAGAGGCCGAGGTAGGGGCAGGGCCCAGCCACCAGCAGCAACACCAGTGGCAGACCCTCAGGTTGGCCTTGACGAGGAGGTTCCGGCCCCAGCCCAGACAGTTCCGGTGGGCCCAACTTAGGTCTCAGAGGGGCTTATTGCTACCCTAGTTCTTCAGGACGCCTTGGTCCGGTTGGTTGGCCTCATGGAGAGTGTCACCCGAGCAGGATTGCTTCCTGCAGCACCAGCCACTTCCCAGGCTGGAGGAGGAGCCTAGACTCCTGCTGCACGTACTCCGGAGCAGGTAGCTCCCCAGACTCAGGTTCCACTGGTTCAGACAGCTGCGACAGTTCAGCTGGGGGTAGTTGCACAGACCGGTGATGGAGCGGCTATGTCCGCAGATGCTTTATGGAGGTTGCACAGATTCACCAAGCTCTTCACTGCTTCATTCAACGGAGCTTCTTCTGAGGACCCCCAGGATTTCCTATATAGCTGCCACGAGGTTCTTCGAAACATGGGCATTGTGGAGTCCAATGGAGTTGATTTTGCGGCTTTTTGTTTATCTGGATCTGCCAAGATTTGGTGGAGGGATTACTGTTCAGCCAGACCAGCAAGGTCGCCGCCTTTGACTTCGGATCAGTTCTCGGAGTTGTTCCTAGAGAAGTTTCTTCCTGTTACTCAGAGGGATGCTTATCGGAGGCAGTTTGAGTGCCTCCAGCAGGGGTCTATAACGGTCACCCAGTATGAGACCCGGTTTATCGATCTAGCTCGCCATGCCCTCGTCATACTCCCCACTGATAGGGAGAGGGTGATGAGGTTTATTGATGGTTTGATCTAGCCTATTCGTCTTCAAATGTCTAGAGAGGCAGGTAGTGACATTACTTTTCAGGAGGCAGCCAATGTGGCCCGGAGGATCAAGATGGTTCTGCCACAGGGGGTGGTTATATGGCAGACAAGAGGCCCCGTCACTCAGGTCAATTCGGTGGTGCCTCATCTGGAGTCAGGGATTCTTATGATAGGGGCCAGTCTTCCAGGCCTTTTCAGTCAGCCCTCCAGGCTTCACAGGGTGTCTCAGGTGATCGTGGTTTTCGTGGGCAGTATTCTGATCAGCAGCCCATCAGTGCACAACCTCTTCAGAGTGTTCGTGGAGGTCATTCGGGCTATCAGGGCCAGCCTCATTGTACAGGGGGATGTTATGAGTGTGGTGAGTATGGTCAAATCAGGAGAGCTTGCCCGAGATTGAGGGGTACACAGTCACAACAGCAGGGTTCTCGCCCCATGATTCAGGCACCAGTTGACCCACAGCCTGCCCAGCCAGCCAGGGGCAGGGGTAGGGATCATAGAGGTGGAGGTCGGGACCGTAGAGGTGGAGGCCGTATAGCCAGAGATAGGGGTCAGCCGGTGGCCGATCGTCCTAGAGACATGGTTCAGGGAGGTGGGGTTGAGCCCCCATTTTATGCTTTGCCAGCCAGGCCAGAGGCGGAGGAGTTAGATGCTGTTATTGCAGGTACTATTCTGGTTTGTGATAGAGATGCGTCAGTGCTATTTAACCCTGGGTCTACATATTCATATGTGTCTTCCTATTTTGCACCCTGCCTGGCTATGCCTAGTTATGCTTTGGACATTCCTGTTTATGTGTCTACACCGGTGGGTGACTCCATAGTAGTCGACCGGGTGCACCATTCCTGTGTGGTTGTGTTTGAGGGTCTTGAGACCCGTGTTGATTTATTGCTTTTAGATATGGTGGATTTCGACGTCATATTAGGGATGGATTGGTTTTCCCCGTATCATGCTATCTTGGATTGTCACGCCAAGACCGTGACCTTGGCTTTGCCAGAATTGCCCCGACTAGAGTGGAAAGGGACCTCAGGTCATGCCACCCGCAGTCTTATTTCATATGTTAAGGCTCAACGCATGGTCGAGTAGGGGCGTTTAGCTTATCTGGCGTATGTTCGGGACTCCTGTGCAAAGGTTCCTTCTATTGACTCTATTCCTATTGTTCGGGAATTCCCCGAGGCTGCCGGGTATGCCGCCCGACAGGGATATTGATTTCCATATTGATCTGGCTCCGGGCACGAAACCCATTTCTATTTCGCCGTATCGCATGGCCCCGCCAGAGTTAAAGGAGTTAAAGGACCAATTACAGGGTTTACTAGAGAAGGGTTTTATCAGGCCTAGTATTTCTCCTTGGGGTGCACCGGTGTTATTTGTGAAGAAGAAGGATGGTTTTATGTGAATGTGTATTGATTACCGGCAATTGAACAAGGTGCCGATAAAGAACAAGTATCCACTGCCGAGGATTGACGATTTGTTTGACCAGCTTCAGGGAGCAAAGGTGTTTTCAAAGATAGACATGAGATCTGGCTACCATCAGCTGAGGATTAGGGCGTCTGATGTCCCTAAGACAACATTCCTCACTCGGTATGGGCACTACGAGTTTTTAGTCATGTCATTTGGGTTGAACAATGCCCCAGCAGTATTTATGGAGTTGATGAACCGAGTGTTCAGGCCTTATCTAGACTTGTTTGTGATAGTCTTTATAGACGATATTCTGGTGTACTCCCGTAGCCGGGAAGAGCATGAGCAGCACCTCAGAGTGGTTCTCCAGACTCTGAAGGATAGACAGTTATATGCCAAGTTTTCGAAGTGCGAGTTCTGGTTGAGTTCGGTTGCATTTATGGGTCATATTGTATCAGCAAAGGGAATTCAGGTAGACCCAAAGAAGATTGAGGCAGTCAAGAATTGGCCTCGGCCAGCTTCAGTGACCGAGATTCGGAGTTTCTTGGGGTTTAATAGGTTATTACCGTCGGTTCGTAGAGGGATTTTTGTCTATTGCAGCCCCGATGACTAGATTGACCCAGAAGGGTTCCCAGTTCAGATGGTCAGATGAGTGTGAGGCGAGCTTTCAGAAGCTCAAGACAGCTCTGACCACGGCACCGGTGTTGGTTTTACCCACGGGTTCAGGGCCTTACACAGTATATTGTGATGCTTCCCGTATTGGGCTTGGAGCAGTATTGATGTAGGATGGCAAATTTATTGCCTATGCTTCGAGACAGTTGAAGATCCATGAGAAGAATTATCCGGTTCATGACCTAGAGTTGGCAGCGGTTGTTCATGCTTTGAAGATTTGGAGGCACTATCTATATGGTGTGACATGTGAGGTGTACACGGATCACAAGAGCCTTCAGTACCTGTTCAAGCAAAAAGAGTTGAATGTGAGGCAGAGGAGGTGGTTAGAGTTGTTGAAAGATTATGATGTTACTATTTTATATCGCCCAGGTAAGGCCAATGTGGTGGTCGATGCATTGAGTAGGAAGTCTGTCGGCATTGGTAGTCTTGCTTATATACCGGTCAGCCAGAGACCGCTTGCTTTAGATATTCAGGCCTTAGCCAATCGATTTGTGAGATTAGATATTTCTGAGCCCAGCTGAGTATTGGCTTACACAATCGCTCGTTCTTCTCTATTGGAGCGTATCCGTGATCGGCAGTTTGATGATCCCCATTTGTGTGTCCTGAGAGACACGGTGCAGCATGGAGGTGCCACGAAGGTGACCTTAGGTGATGATCGTGTTTTGAGATTGCAGGGGCGAGTTTGTGTGCCCAATGTTGATGGGATTCGAGAATTGATCTTAGCGGGGCCCGTAGTTCTCGGTATTTTATTCACCCGGGCGCCGCGAAGATGTATCAGGACTTGCGGCAACATTATTGGTGGCGTAGGATGAAGAAGGATATTGTTGCATATGTCGCTCGATGTTTGAACTGTCAGCAGGTCAAGTATGAGCATCAGAGACCCGGTGGTTTGTTTAAGAGGATTGAACTTCCCGAGTGGAAGTGGGAGAGGATTACCATGGATTTCATTACTAGACTTCCGTTGACCTGGAAGAAGTTTGATGCCATTTGGGTCATTGTTGATAGGCTGACCAAGTCAGCACACTTCATTCCAGTAGCAGTCTCCTATTCATCCGAGAGGTTAGCGGAGATTTATATCCGGGAGATTGTTCGCCTTTATGGTATACCGGTATCCGTCATTTTAGATCGGGGTACATAGTTTACCTCGCGCTTCTGGAGAGCGGTTCAGCAAGAGTTAGGCACCCAGGTTCAGTTGAGCACAGCGTTCCATCCTCAGACAGACGGTTAGTCCGAGCGGACTATTCAGACTTTGGAGGATATGCTCCGAGCTTGTGTCATTGATTTTGGAGGCTCGTGGGACCAGTTTTTGCCTTAGCAGAGTTCGCCTACAACAACAGCTACCAGTCAAGCATCCAGATGGCTCCATATGAGGTGTTGTATGGTATACGATGTCGGTCTCCAGTCGGATGGTTTGAGCCGGGAGAGGCTCGGTTATTGGGTACAGACTTAGTTCAGGAGGCCTTAGATAAGGTCAAAATCATTCAGGACAGGCTTCGTTCGGCTCAGTCGCGGCAAAAGAGTTATGCGGACCGTAAGGTCCGAGATGTGGCTTTTATGGTTGGTGAGCGGGTATTGCTCCGGGTATCACCTATGAAGGGCGTGATGAGGTTCGGAAGGAAGGGCAAGCTCAGCCCTAGGTATATTGGTCCATTTGGGATTCTTGATCGAGTAGGAGAGGTGGCTTATAGACTTGTATTGCCACCTAGCTTATCAGCCGTGCATCCAAGTTTTCATGTGTCTATGCTTCGGAGGTATCACGACGATCCTACCCATGTGTTAGACTTCAGCACTGTCCAGTTGGACAAGGATTTATCTTATGAGGAGGAGCTGGTAGTTATTCTAGACCGGCAGGTTCGTCAGTTGAGATCTAGGAGTTTTCCCTCTGTTCGTGCTCAGTGGAGAGGTCAGCCCCCTGAGGCATCGACCTGGGAGTCCGAGTCTGATATGCGGGGCCGTTATCCACATCTGTTCCCCGACTCAGGTACTTCTTTCTTTTGCCCGTTCGAGGACAAACAATTGTTTTAGAGGTGGAAGATGTGACGACCCAAAGGGTGATCACCTGTTTCCTCATTCGTTCCGTGCTTTCGAGGCCTTGAAATCCTTATTTTTACTTGCCTCGATTTGTGTGCGCAGTCCGAGCGCGTAGCCGGAAAGCTTTTATGTTGAAATATGTGAAAAATTTGAAGAATTTTGATATTAATATGATTAAATTTAACTTAGGTCAACATTTTTGGTAAACGGACTCGGACCCGGACCCATGATTTGATGGTCCCGGAGGGTCTGTAGAAAAATATGGGACTCAGGCATGTTCCCGGAGTCGAAATCCGAGGTCTAGAACCCGAGTAAAAGAATTTTTATGTTAAATTATTTTTCTAAAATTGTTAAGGAAAATGGAAATGAAAATTGATTAAAAAACTATGGTATCGGGCTCGTATTTTGGTTCCGACGCCCGGTGCAAGTCTTATATATTGTTTAAGCGCTTTTTGTGAAGTTTGGTCGAAATGTGACGTTGTTTGACGTGTTTCGGACTATAAGTTCCAAGTTTGAAAGTTCATGAAGTTTAGAAGAAAAATCATGTGTTTTTAGGCTTGATTCTATGTAAATGATGTTATTTTGGCGATTTGATTGCATGAGTAAGTCCGTAGGATATTTTTGAGGTTGTGTGCATGTTTGGTTTGGAGCCCCGAGGGCTCGGATGAGTTTTGGATAGGTGTCGAGTTGTATTTTTGAACTTTGGAAAATAGTTGCAGGTTAGGTCTGATATCTTCGCATTTGCGAAGGATTTCTCGCAAATACGAGACTTGCAAATGCGAACTCCCCAATCGCAAATTTGAAGTCTGGGGATTTGGCTTGGGATCGCAAATACGAATAAATTTCTCGCAAATGCGAGTAAGGGAATTCCAGGCATTGGTCGCAAATGCGATCATACTGCACGCAAATGCGAGACTGCCAAGATCGCAAATGCGATCGATACTTCGCAAATGCGAAGTCTGCACTTAGGCCCAGTCTTTGCAAATGCGAACTGAAATGTCGCAATTCCCAGCGTTGTTTGGTTCGCAATTGCGAACCAAAGTTCGCAATTCCCATATCCGCAGCCTAGCAATTTTTATACTTAGTCGAAATTTCATCACTTTTCACCATTCTTTCAAAACCCAAACACCATAGGCGATTTTTCAAGAGCAAACTTCCCAAATCACTTGTAAGTTGATTTTTACTCAATTCGTTCAATCTTTAACATCATTAAATATGTTTTTCACTAGAAATCAAGGATTTTTCATGGGTGAAATTGGGATTTTTGGGTAGAACCTAGGTTTTCTATAAATTGGGGAGTTGGACCTCGATTTGAGGTCCGATTTCAAAACAAATTACGTATTTGAGTTCGTGGGGGAATGGGTATTCGGGTTTTGGTTCGAACCTCGGGTTTTGACCACGTGGGTCCGGGGGCATTTTTGGAATTTTTGGAAAAAACTTGGAAAAATCATTTTTATGCATTCAAATTGATTCACATAGTGTTTATTAAAGTAATTAAACAATTTGTAATTAGATTCGAGCGAATTGGAGGTGGAACCGCGAGGTAAAGCTATAGTTGAGGACTAAGTGGATTTCAAGGCTTTGAGGTAAGTGTTTGGTTTAACCCTAGCTTGAGGGAATAGGAGTTGAGTCTTGTTGCTAATTGCTATGTGATCGAGTACGATGTATAGGCATGGTGACGAGTATCTATATATCGGTGTCTAGGATGACCGTGAGTCCTTATTATGTGATTATCATCATTTGGTTGTGAACTCCGTAATTATTGGAGGATTTCTATATGTTGTGAATGACATGTGAACGGTGATATGAAATGACTTGAGTCTTTGTAGCGTTGGCTCAATACAGTAGGGTGAATTATAAGATAAGAAAAGTAAGAAAAGAAAGCGTTGTTGATTATTCCCTTGCCGGGACGTTTGGTTGAACTTGTTAGATTCTTTCCCTTGCGGGGACGTTTGGTTGAACTTGTTGGATTCTTTCCCTTGCCGGGATTTTTGTCAAATATTTGCTTATATTATATCCCTTAATTGTGACTGTTGTTTGGGAAACCAGACTGTTAAATGATATTGAGGAGCGGGTTGCGCATCGCAACAGTAATATTGAGGATCGGGTTGCGCGCTGCAACAATGATATATGAGGGTCGGGTTGCGCGCCACAGCAGTGGTACCTGTTAAATGGTATGGGTCGGGTTTCACGCCGCAATAATGATATTTGTGGAGCGGGTTGCACGCCGCAACAATGATATTTGTGTAGCGGGTTGCACGCCGCAACAATGATATTTGTGGAGCGGGTTGCACGCCGCAACAACGGTTGATATCTTGTGTTTATAATGAGTGTTGATACCTTGCTCTTCGGTGAATCTAACTGCGTTAGTCTGTTACTCTGGATTACTGTTATTACTGTATTTCCCCATAGCATGTTTTCCCTCCCATGTTATTAGTTGTTTGGTATTTCATTTCCTTTGTATATATTTATAACCGCACAGGTCTATGTGGGATCCAGTCTAGCCTCGTCACTACTTCGCCGGGATTAGGCTAGACACTTACCAGCACATGGGGTGAGTTGTGCTGATGCTATACTTCTGTGCATTTTTAGACAGGTCCAGGTTTTGAGGAGCAGCAGCAGCAGTAGTACGGGAGCAGGATTTCATTATCACGAGACTGAGGTAGCCTTGCAGGCGTCCGCAGGCCCGGCGTCTCTTCTTTATGTTTTTTTCTTATTTGACTGTTGCCTCATTGTTTCGAGACAGACAGCTGTTATATTTCTTTCAGACCTTTGTATTTAGTTTATTCTTAGAAGTTCGTGAGTAATGTGACACCAAATCTTGGGTAGATGATATATTTAACTGTTCTGTATTTTGATTCGTATTTATCAGACAGACTTCCGCTATTATTCTTGTTAAATTTCACGTTCTATATTGATGCTGTAAACTGTTAAAGTAATTGTCTAGTAATGAAAGGGTAAATAAGTTGGCTTGCCTAGCTACCACGAGTAGGCGTCATCACGATCCCGATGGTGGAAAATTCGGGTCGTGACATTTATGGTCTACGAAAACATAATACTGAGTAAGGAATTCTGTTGACCGAGGGGAAGGTGTAAGACATCTCTCGAGTCCCGTGGTTCTAGCACGGTCACTTTAATTGACTAACGATTCTTGGTTGTGCTTGTATTTTATTGATTATGATTTGACTAACCACTTAATTAATTATTATATTTTATTTATTATTTGGGCACAGATGCGATACGCACACAAGGTACTTCTTTGAGATTGAATGTTAAATCAAGGTGCGGAATGTACACATGATCAAAACACAATTATTTTGAATCTAACGGTATCAAGACGCGGGAATACGTATATGATCTTTTTATTACTTAAGCATATCAATCCAATGTTCGAGTATGAACCCATGGACTAATATTTAAAGTACATCTGAAGTTTTCTAGCGTTTTTAGAGTATTTCAATTATTTTCTCTCTTTTATATCTAGGACATTTATTTATACTAATATTTCTGCTTACATGCGGAATATGATCCCTACTAGGACATTAATGTCTTAGCAACAGCTAGCAATGAGTTCTGTTAGGATTTACCATACGAAAAAATGCAGCAGGCATAACAATTGATCACTAAACGAAGTATGACGAATAATGATCCAAAGTCACCTTAAAAAGACATGCCAAAGTTTAACTAATCTGTCCCTCATGTATTAATCCTTTTGGCGCACAATGAACATAAAATTATATATTTATAATAAAAAAAGAACTATTAACCCAAATTAATTCAAATCTTCAAAACTACAAAAAAAAAAAAAATTGATATTATTCCAAGACAGACACCGCTTGTTCAACTCTTTAAAAAAAATACCTAGATAAAGTACCTATCCTAATATTATCAAAAATTAGTTCACCATAGTTCAATATGAAGTAGTGTTTAAAATTAACCATGTTGATTCCATCCCTTTCCATTAATGAGAACTTTTGCACTTGTTAAACTATTCCAAGACTAAGTTTAGTTAACCGAAGAAAAATCATATACTGCTTTAACTCCATGAAAACTGAAATACCATGCTTTACCCTTATCTCTAATTGATGATCCTTTAAGATAGTAGATATGCAGTACGAGAAAAAATCATATCATGCTTCAATTCATTACCACTTTTAAATGATTAAAAAAAATCGAATGTCACCTTTTGCGAAGATCACAGAGTAAGAACACAACGGCTAATCTATTGATTTTCAAAGCTAGCAACGCTAATTTTCTAGAATTGTAAATTTAGAGCCGCGAACAAAATCGTACTCCGGCTTCGAACGGAATAACTTAACCAAACTTTCCTCCAAGTAAATTTTTCCTATAAGAGAGTAGTGTCTTCTACTCTTAGTTACTGATTTTTTTTCCCTCAATCTCCGTTGCTTTTCTTCTTCTTTTGCGAAGTTTTTTCTTCCTCTTTTCAACATTACTTTTCTTATGTTTTGAAGATCCTTCTTTCCAAAATATTGTCCCCCGCCTCCTTTATGTGAATGTGAGTCCTGTTATATGTAGATGTGTGGGTTATTATATGTAGATGTGTGGGTTAATAGTGAGATGAGTGGAGAAAGTTGGAAGTGATTGTGGGGTATGTGCTGTGAGTGGGGTAGAGGGGAACGTGAGGGATTTTGTTTTTTTTGTTTTTTTTTATAAAAAAAGAAAGAAAGTAAAATTCAGATTTTTTAAATAAAATTTGATAATAAACTTCATCACTTTAACGTGATTTTACTTTATTTCAAATCTTTTTTTTGTCTTTTATTTTAAAAGATAATTAAATTATGAAGATAAGAAGAATAACCAACATTTCTTAAAGTGTATATATATATATATATATATCTTTAGAAATAAAATTTGTGCTTTAAGAATGAGAGTATTTTTGTAATTTTTTTATAAATAAAACCTAATAAGAGTAATATAAAAGTTTAAATATTAAGATTAAATCTAAAAGAAATATTTACACTAAAATAGTATAGAATTTGGGTGGGGTCAAAAATTAGTTGTTCACATCATGCCCCTCTTTGCTTGGAAACATGAAGAATTTTCAGGCAAAGAAAATAAAAAAGGTGACTGATTTTTGACCTTACTATTATTTAAAATGGAAAAGAAGGTAAAAAAAAAATATGACCGAGCCTTAGTTTTAGGCAACCCACATATCCTGGGTTATAAGGGAATCATGTCACGTGTAGTTCAAGTAGAAAAAGAGTGATGGAGTATGCTTAGATGGAGAGTCCATTAAGATTTCGTCGAGGTTCCGATCCGCGGTTCCTACTATTACATCAAAATAAAAAGAAAATTACATACTCTCTAAATATAAAAGTAAAAAAATTGTGTGCGGTAAAATCGGGGGAGTCTATTTCCCGCCATCAAGGTACGTTCGGAGTACCCTAACGGCACGTCAAAGCCATAAGGTCATGATCAAGATCCTTATCTCGAGTATAATCTGCGGCTCTATAGTGGCTCGAAGGTTAGAGGATCTATCCGCAACCTAGCAAAAGTCGTGCAGATGATAAACTCCCGAGGGGATAGCCTGAATCAATAGGTTCTAGTTTCTTGTCCAGACGTCCCATCCCTGTATCTTTATATTTAATGCATCCTGTACTATATCCTTGCCTATATAAAGGGGACTCACCCTACCTTGTAAAGGACTGATGTTGCTCCACTTCTCCACAAATGCAATAATCTCTCTCTCTCTCTCTCTCTGTCTCTCTCTCTCTCTTTCTTCTAAGTTATCTATCTTCATCGACCTCGAGGTCGCCCTAGCGCGTTATTATCTCATCGTTTGTTCTTTGTTATTTTGCTCAATATTGATAGTATAGAGCCTTGCTTATCTACACTTTTACTTGTTATCCCCTTCTCGAATACCCTCAATAAGCCCGAGATAGGCTCAAGGTTCAGCTCCGAGGTATCTACTGGTTGGATTTACGCCCAGGAAACATCCCCTTACTAGTTTGATTATTGCTTCGGTTAACTCAATCTTTATCACTTTACTTCACGTTTTAGCACTAACCACCCTTACAAACAAGCTCGAAAATAGATCACGTATTATTAGAATCCTATTTATATATTTAATTGTTGTTAGTCCCTCCGTTCGTCGGGGTCGCAACGAGGTGCGTCTTCGATGGACGAAATCAACACTTCGTTCAGGGAGGGTTTGACCTCATCCAAAGGTCGTGATGTGACAGGTAGAAGACAAAACTATCAGACCGTCGAAATGTAATGCCTTTCCTTGGTATGATGTCAGCACTCGCATGCGTCATCATTATGCCTATTCCGGAGGCAGCGCAATAGGTACTCTGACGTCTGGTTTCCCGCTCTGGCTCGAAATCTGTCTCTTCGATTTTGGTGCCACCCAACTCTATAAATAGGAAAAGGGTTTAACTTGATGTAGATTTTGATCATTTGTAAGGAACGTTCCATCCTCTCAAGAAACACCTTCGTACTCATGTATCCCCCCGTTGTGCCGCGTACGATTTTCTCTTGAACAGAAGCCATGCCTAAATCTCGGCGGGATAATGTGAGGGTTCCTGAAGTTTCTCCATCGAACGTGCCGCCTCCTTCCGGTGGTGGTGAGAGGGTGGAAGAAGGAAATATTAGCCCTCTTACAGTGGATATATTGCTTCCAAAGCATCTCCTATCCCGGAGTGATTTTAATAAAGATTCTCCCGCTTAACCTCCGGAATTCTCTGAGTTGCGATAAAATCAGTTAGATAGTCTGCAAGTGACGCACAACATACCCGCTCATGTGGAAATAGTTCCAGCTGAGAAGGATTACATAGATGTTCATACACCGGGGTATTGCACCTTTTACGAATATCAGTTCTTGATTGGCTATAGTCTCCCTATTTTCCCTTTGGCGGAGGAGCTCTGTCGCTTTTATAACGTATGCCCGTCTCAGCTTACACCATACACCCTAAAAATATGTCGGTTGCTATCCAAATACACGGAACTGGTCAGGTGCGAGGTCTCTGTCCACCATCTTTTGCAATTATTCAACGCTGGCTAGCTAAGAGGCACCATGCTACACTTGAAGAGCCGTGGTACAAAGGGGCTGGTGGTCCAGATAGACAACCGACCTAGTCGCGGGTATTGGCATATGTATTTCTACATTAGAACCGAGCATTTGGTTTCCAACCCTACTGGGTTCCCAGAGAAGTGGAATTCGAAACGTGAATATCTCCATTCACTGAACTCCTCGTTACTTGTGACTGTTATGATTCTAACTTTTCCGTTGCAGCCATGGCTCACCCATCCCGGCTCGTCATTGGTATCAGGTAGTGGTTTGTCGATTTGTTGCCTTATGCGGAATAGACTCACACGTGGCCTGCTTTCCTTCAGTGTTATGGCCTCGCTTCCCCTTCAGGTAGATTTCTGGCTTTGTTTAATCGGTTTTCCAAATTTCCCTGACTGGTTTATCTTCATGGCGACAGGACGAAGCGTTCCTAGGAGGAGGACGGTAATACCTACTTCCGAGCGGTCCGAAACTGCCTTAGATACTCATGAGATATTCCGCGCATCCACCCAAGGAGGCATCCCAATAGTTCATTTGAAGGGAGTCGCATCGGTTGCGACAATTGTGAGAGAGTCGACGTCATCGGCACTGGCTCCGCAGCCCGTAGATGAGTCTCCTGAGGGCGAGGAATTGATGGAGAGAAAGAGGCGGAGACTTGATATGGGCAAGGGGGTGGCTACAGAAGACGAAGGAAATGGTGTGCCCCAACAAGTGCCCAGACCTATTTTTATGGCCGACGCCATCCTTTCTGGGGGGTCGGCCTATCAGAGGAGTACCGCTGCCGGTACCAGTTCGGCACGTGCCGCTGGGGGGGACTCAATGACCAATGTCAATGGAGTTGGCGGGGGAGTTACGGAATCAAATTCTGAAATTGCCCAAGAGGATGTGGATGAGCTCGTGAAAGGCGTCACACATGTGGAAATGACGACGGACGGATCCGACCGTCAAATTGTGATTCCCGAGGCTTATAATTTGTTGCTGGACAGCAAACAGGCCGCATTAGCCCTTACTTTATTATGCGCCACCCCTGAGAGCGAGATGCTCAGGGCCGTCAATGATGCAGAATTATCAAGAAGGGTCGCCGACTTTGCTTTATAGGTAACCCTTTTGTCATTTGCGCATTGTAAGGCTGGCTTGATATGTGCTGATTTCTGTTTTTCTTTTCAGACCCTCGTTTTGGAGGTGGAGCGGAGACGTCGTGAGCAAAAAAATATGGCCATCTTTGACAAGATGTCCAAAATGTATCGGCGGTACCGCTCCAAGCATCGTGCGATGGTGGACCTTTTTCAGCAAGAACCCCAGTTTCAGGTTTTTCGCGAGGGTCTCGAGCAGACGGAGTCCCAGCTAGAACGTAGGGGGGATGAACTGGAGAAGACGGATAATGAGCTGGTGAGGGTCGTGGCCCGTAACAGCGAATTAGAAGCACTCCTCAAGGTGAAAGATGATGAGCTTGGGCTCAGTCGGGGGGTGGCAGTGGAGAATGTTGATCTCTAGCGTAGGGTAGTGGACTTGATCACTAAGCTTGAAGCCAGGGTGGCAGAAGTTAATTTTCTTAGGCAGGTTGCCCCCCTGAGGTCTGAGGGTGCGGTTCGACCTTCACAGCCTTCCTCATCTCGTCCTGTGTCTGATCGGAGTGCACGCAGTAACGCGCATGAGATGTGGGTTTTTGTGGAGGCCAAACTCATCCTGTATAGGGTGCTTCATGCCGCGGGCCGAGCGACGGATGAGGAAGTCCAGGCGCAGCGGCACGAGGCTCGTACTGCCTGTGAATCCTGCGGGTACAGTTCCGACTCCCCTGATCGGGAAGGTTGCACTTTTGAGGATATTGATCGGGTAGACTCTGACTCTTGGTATAATGAGGTTGATCGCCCAGGAGACGATGGGCAAGATGATGAGCAACCCTGAATTTGTACACGTTTTGTTATTATTTTTTGGAATTTAGTGGGGCCCTTTTGCGGGATTGAATGTAGGTATTTTTTTGCAGTGATATATAAACTGTATTTTTGTCATTATTTTTCTTTGATTATTCTTTTTTTTGCGGTACCTAGCCTCCGTTGGGGTGGTATTTGTTGTTTGTTAAAAATGTCATCGCGACTTGAGTGGGGTCGAAACGATGTCAAAGGCCTCAGCTGCTGGGGTATTTATTTTGGCCGTTGTCGGAGCGGTCACCGTCGTGGGAGAATGAGATCTATGGCCTTAGCCATCAGGATATTTTTTGGCTGTCGTCGAAGTACCATCCGTCATAACCAAACTGGGTCAAACCCTGATGATGGCCTTAGCCAATAGGAGGTTACTTCGATTGTCATCGAAGTGCTATCCGTCGTGGTCGAACTAGGTCAAGCTCGATGTCGGATGGCCTTATCCAATAGGATGTTTCTTCGACTGTCATCGAAGTGCTATCCGTCGTGGTTGAACTGGGTCGAGCCCGATGTCGATGGCCTTAGCCAATAGGATGTTGCTTCGACTTTCGTCGAAATGCTATCTATCGTGATCGAACTGGGTCGTGCCTGATGTTGATGGCCTTAGCCAATAGGATGCTGCTTCAACTGTCGTCAAAGTGCTATCCGTCGTGGTCGACTTGGGTCGAGCCCGATGTCGATGGCCTTAGCCAATAGGATATTGCTTCGACTATCGTCGAAGTGCTATCCGTTATTGTCGAACTAGGTCGAGCCCGATATCGATGGCCTTAGCCAATAGGATGTTACTTCGACTGTCGTCGAAGTGCTATCCGTCATGGTCGAACTGGGTCAAGCCCGATGTCGATGGCCTTAGCCAATAGGATATTGCTTTGACTATCGTCGAAGTGCTATCCGTCGTGGTCGAACTGGGTCGAGCCCGATGTCGATGGCCTTAGCCAATAGGATATTTCTTCGATTGTCTTCGAAGTGCTATCCCTCATGATCGAACTGGGTCGAGAGCCCGATGTCGATGGCCTTAGCCAAAATGATATTGCTTCGACTGTCGTCGAAGTGCTATCTATCGTGGTCGAATTGGGTCGAGCCCGATGTCGATGGCCTTAGCTAATAGGATTTTTCTTTAACTGTTGTCCAAGTGCTATCCGTCGTGGTCGAACTGGGTCGAGCCCGATGTCGATGGCCTTAGCCAATAGGATATTGCTTCGACTGTCATCAAAGTGCCATCCGTCGTGGTCGAACTGGGTCGAGCCTGATGTCGATGGCCTTAGCCAATAGGATGCTGCTTCGACTGTCATCGAAGTGCTATCTGTCGTGGTCGAACTGGGTCGATCCCGATGTCGATGGCCTTAGCCAATAGGATGTTGCTTCGACTATTGTCGAAGTGCTATCTGTCTTGGTCGAACTGGGTCGAGCCCGATGTCGATGGCCTTAGCTAATAGGATATTGCTTCGACTGTCTTTGAAGTGCTATCCATCATGATCGAACTGGGTCGATCCCGATGTCGATGGCCTTAGCCAAAAGGATATTGCTTCGACTGTCGTCGAGGTGCTATCCATTGTGGTCGAATTGGGTCGAGCCCGATGTCGATGGCCTTAGCTAATAGGATGTTGCTTCGACTGTAGTCGAAGTGCTATCTGTCGTAGTTGAACTGGGTCGAGCCCGATGTCGATGGCCTTAGCCATTTGTCAATTTTCGTATGGCCTTAGCCATTTGTCGATTTTCATATGTTGGAGAATTCCGTTTATATAATGGAGAGGCTTCTGTACAATGGAGAATTGTCTGTACAACGTAGAGTTTTGTCTGTACAATGGAGATTTAACTAGTGTAGTCCCTTCATTATATTGGCCTAGAGGTCGTGTCGACTGGCTGATGTTATGAACTCACGCTCAGATACCGCCAGGTATCCCCTTTGTCGCCTCGTTAAAAACCTCCCCGAGAAAACCCAACTGGGACGAAACTCGAGTGAGGTAAAAAGAGTACGACTCGGGAAGTGCCTTTTAGAAGTGGAAGTCTTTGAGGTGGGCAACGTTCCAGTTGTTTTGGAGTGTCTTTCCTTCCATTGTTTCCAATTGGAATGCTCCTTTGTTCGCTGTTGCTGTGATTTTGTATGGTCCGTCCCAGTTGGTAGCCAATTTTCCTTCACCCGGATCTCTTGACGCTAATGTTTTGGCTTTGAGGACGTAGTCACCCACTTTAAGTGATCTTATTTTGGCTTTCTTGTTGTAATATCTTTCTGCCTGCTGTTTCTAGGCCATCATTCTTATATGGGCCATGTCTCTTCGTTCTTCGGCTTCGTCCAGATCTTGCAATCTCCTTTCGTCATTTTCTGCCCTGCTGGTATATGAATATCTCAGGCTTGGCTCCTCGATTTCAGTGGGTATGACCGCATCGGTCCCGTAGACCAGCGAGTACGGCGTTTCTCCAATGCTGGATTTGGGCGTGGTCCGATATGGCCACAATACTTCAGGTGGTAATTCGGGCCATAGCCCTTTAGCTTTCTCGAGCTTCTTTTTCAGTATATTCAATATTGTTTTGTTGGAGGACTCGGCTTGGCTGTTGGCGGCAGGGTGATACGGAGTGGAGAGTATTCGCTTAATGTGCCACTTCTCGAAGAACTCTGTTGTCTTCTTACCAATGAATAGGGGGCCATTGTCATAGCTGATTTCTTTGAGGACACCGAAACGGCATATGATGTTTTTCATGACAAAGGCGATGACTTCCTATTCGCGTATTTGTGCGTACGCACCTGCTTCAACCCACTTGGAAAAATAATTAATCAAAACTAAAAGAAAACATACCTTTCCTCGTCCTGCTGGTAGAGGACCGATTGTATCCATTCCCCACTTGATGAAGGGCTAGGGTGAGGTGATAGAATGGAGAAGCTCCCCCGGTTGGTGTATCGTGGGGGTGTACCTTTGGCATTGTTCGCACCTTCGAACGTAATCTGTCGCCTCTTTTTTCATAGTAGGTGTCGACGCCCCTTTTTCTCACGAAATCGGGTTTACGACATTTGGGCAGACAACTCTATTCCCTTTTGGGATTTGGATTTTTGGAATTGAAGAGTCGCTACCTAATGATTAAGTGCATTAGGACACTAAGGGTTTTGAGTTGGAAAAACAGAGTTCTGGTAAGGGCTAGAAATTATCTCGAGGGGAAGGTGTTAGACACCCGTCAAGATCCACTAGTGTGGTTCCTGGCCATGTTATATTGTGACTTTAAATGAAAACAATCAAGTAGACAAGCAAGAATTACAAACACAAGGTTTTTTTTTCACATAATGGTTGCAAGAGATTAAAGAAGTTCAAGAAGCTGAAATTTGAGAGAAGAAACAGTTTTAAAAAGAAAAAGGAAAGCTGAAGTTTACGAAAAGCGGTTGAAATTCTGAAATAAAATGACTAAATAAGGGAATGGGTCCTAAGTTTATACATAATATGGATTGCCCCACACAACACCCGGTAACCGTTTATACACGTGTTGTTATCGCGTGGTCATCATATCCATATCTACCCTTTCCCACCCCGCTAAGGTATTAAACGTGGAATGATTTCATTTTACTTATTACATGCTATTACCTGTCCCATCCTATCAGTCTCGGAGGCACTTAGGACTACTAGTCCTAAAAGGTGGGATATTATGCTGATTGGTTTCAAAGGATAAAAATCTAAGGCGACATACAAAAAACACATACTGCATGTTGAGGGGAAGCATGTAAACATATAAAGGCTCATGTATACCTCCTCAAACAAAACACATAAGTAGCATGGCTTAAACATAATTAAGGTCTCAAAATATAGGGACTTTTATAGCAGTTAAAACTTGGTTTTAAAAATGAAGTAGTAACAGTAATAGCACGATTCTAGGCAGAGATGAGCAAACCAGTGATTTGAGGATAGAAAAATCAGAAGCTCAGTAAAAGTAAATAGTTCAAATCATTTTCAGCAGAGTTTTTTAAGAAAAGCTTAGTGAACTTCAAAGAATCAAGACAAGAATAGGAACGACAGAGTTGAAATTAAAGAATTTGGTTGGTCTTAAATTAATAGAAAACACAATTGATTGGGCCTGAAGTTTCCCTAGGCATCGTTGTACATTGTCTGATTTTTTTTAAAAAAAAAAATGGAAATGCATATTTTGATTCTGATTTATAAAGGTACATGTGATAAGGTATTTGTAGAAAATGTTTCAAACCACTTAGCCATATTTTAACAAAGTTATTAGACAAACATGAATTAACTACTCCAACTCGAACGAGTGAGAAGTCCTAAGGACATGATATCTAATGCACATAAGAGTTCCTAAAACATGATTTCTAACGTGCCAATGCAGTAATGACAAGTTATTTGGCTTGTTGCTAATTGCTTTCTGGTTATTAACTGATCGTGGCTATGAGGTGAGCATAATGTCAAGCTAAAAGTAAAGAACCTAAAGCAGGATCTCTAATGAATGAGATGCACGTCCTATGTAAGTTGTCTATTGCGTAGATAAATAAATAAAACCCTATAAGCATATTTTCTACCCATTATTTATACTAAGCATGCATAACCCTCCCCCATATTCACTATTCACCCCAATCGTTTGTTTATAAATTATTACAAACCAATAGTACCTGAATTATAGCAATAAAGAACAGAAAAAATAAGAAGCTATTCTATAGGGAGCCTTTAATAAGGCCCAATCTTTCAACCTCAACCCCTTCGAGTTTACAGCCTTTGCCATGGTCTAGGTGCGGCAAAGCTCCCTAGGGACCCATTGGGTCGCTGGCCAATACCAACACCTAGACACTTAAGAGAATGCAGAACAAGTGCAGTGTGGAATACTAGCCTTGTGTGTCAAAGTTCAATGAGTACTAAGAGGTACTCAAAGCAATGCTTACACGAAGGGGGCAGAACCTATTCTCTAAGAATAGTGTGAAGTGCAGGAAGAAGTATTTTAAAGAAGAGTTTCAAAAAACAAGGGATTTGTTTGGAAAGAAATAACAAAAACAATGGTTTAATAGTAGTTTAATAGCATAGGATTGCATACAAGGATCATGGGGAAAGGGAGAAAATAGATCACACTACGTTAAAGATTTTAATGACTACACAGAATTAGAAGATTCAGGGGAACTGGGAAGGAATAAATTTAGGCATGCTAATGTACAGCAATAGGATTCACAGAAGTTAGGGATAAGCAATTTCATGCTACAGACTTAGCATGCAGATCAAAAGACGTGGTGAAGTACTAAAGCAAAGCATCAATCACACATTGAACAGGAGAAGCATAAGTAGAAGACAATCAGAAAGATAATGAACTGAAACAAAAGTAAACACATTGGTTGGAGGCCTAAATATTGATTAGGACATACCAGTGAAAAGGCAAGAGCAGGGTGCAAAGACAAAGTAGTAACACTATATTAGCCTTGGCTTTCAGCCGGCTAATAATAAGCAAGAGCAGAGAACAACAAAAGCAAGAGAAAGAGCACAAGAGAATGCAGAATTGAGAGTATTCTGTGGTGTGTGTGCTCAAAAGACTGTCGTGTGTTTTCTTTGATAGACTTAGGGTATTTATAGTTGAAAGTAGGTGGTAAAATAAGGTAAAAATCACAGAAGTATGTTAATTTAAGAACTTGGAATCAATTAATTAAAGAATCAAGGAAGTACTCCCATTAATTAAGGAAATCAAAATCAAATGAAAAGATTCAGCACCATATAAGGCAAGTAGAAAAATCAGTGTAGGATAAAATACGGAAGGAGTCAAAGTTCAATATTGCATATAGTAGCCAATTAAGACCAAATTCAGGAAAATCCCAATTAAGGAAAGGCTAGGTAGAATAGAGTACTACAGCAAATAAGGTAACAAAAATTAATTAATTTAAACAGGGGAGTAGAATGCTAGGGTTTTGAATGAGAGTTTTTAAATTACTAATCAGATTAATTATGCGAAGTCATGATTCTGCATTCTCAGCATATAAATAGAGGTGAATGAACAAGAGTAGCAAACAAAATTAGCCATATAGACAGAAGGGGAACAAGATATGAGAAAACACAACCATCCAGAGATAGTGAACATAGGTTAAGACTCAGCAGGACACAATTGAAGCATGGTGACCACGAAACATTAACAAGGATCAAATAAATAGGCTAGTGGATAGAAACAAAGCAAGGAAAATCAGGTTAACATACAAAATAAAACGAAGAAACATGCTAACACATAGAGACAAGGCAAAGAAAATTAGGCTAACACACATAATCGAAACAAAGAAACATGCTAACACATAGAATCAGAGTAAGGAAAATCATGCTAACACACATAATCAAACGAAGAAGCATTTTTTAGAAATTAGGGTTTTTAGCACAGTCAAGCTAAAAAACAGTAAAAGCATAAAATCGGTCAAAAATAAACAAGGAAAAGGTTTTAATCATAAAGAAAATTGGTCGAAACATGTGTAAAAGAGATCTAAGAAACCCTAGTTTTTCAAAGAGAGTAAAAATGGTTCAAAGTAGAGAATCTTTCAGAAGAAGCTCGAGAATAAGCAAAACATAGAGGAAAATATGAAAATAGCATGAAAATAACATCCTTTTGAGATATTAGGGAGAGAGTTAGGGTTTCACAAGGGAAACCCTAATAAAAGTTGAGAGAACCTATTGAGACTTTATAGATTGTGACATATAGGTTGTGATTTCACTTGAAATCACATCGAAGAACTCATAGGTAGCAGAACCAGGAACCATAGGTCTCAATAGACATGGCCCATAAACCTCAAAGGTCCTAGAGATGTTGAACATGACGATGAGAGGCCCATCGGAGCCTTAGGGCTAAAAGGAGGTGGCCGGAGATGGCCGGAAACAAACCAGACAGAACTTTTACGGATTGATTTGCATGGTGGAGGCTTTTGGGGTCTCAAAAATAGAGGGAATTGATGAGTTAGGGTTTCATGGTAGCTGATGGTAGTGAGGGGGCCGCCAAACGTTCTTGTAGAGATCATGATTTATCAGGCTGTATCGGGCAGCTTGTATGCGGAGCTTCTTGGCTTATTTTTTGTCGTGCGGGAGTGTTTCGTCCTGCAGATAGGATACAAACTGGTTGCGCCAATCGCATCTTAGGTTTAAAGAGAGTAACTCAACATGATCGATGGCAGAATGAAAGAGGGTGACCACACTTTCTTTGCTGATATTCTTGGTGGCCGCGACTAGTTTTGCTAAGACATCTGCCTTGATATTTTGTGCCCTGGGATTTGCTCGAAGCGGCATTCGTCGAATTTAGGCATCAGCTTGCGAATTTGTGATTGGTATTTTTGTAGCCTTTGTTATTTGTTCTGGTAAGTCCCGGTGACTTGATTTATTATGAGTTGGGAGTCGCAGTGGAGAATTAGTCGATGGGTCCCGTATTTGATGGCTAATTTCATACCATGAGTTAGGGTTTCATGTTAGCTGATGGTAGCGAGGGAGCCGCCAAACGTCCTCTTGTAGAGATCATGATTTATCAGGCTGTATCGGGCAGCTTGTATGCGGAGCTTCTTGGCTTATTTTTTGTCGCGCGGGAGT
Organism: Nicotiana glauca; assembly: GCA_026770625.1. NCBI lineage: Eukaryota > Viridiplantae > Streptophyta > Magnoliopsida > Solanales > Solanaceae > Nicotiana > Nicotiana glauca. The sequence goes on from MU684303.1 coordinate 130,135, forward strand.
GTTTCGTCCGGCAGATAGGATACAAACTGGTTGCGCCAATCCCATCTTAGGTTTAAAGAGAGTACCTCGACATGATTGATGGCCGAATGAAGGAGGGTGACCACACTTTATTTGCTGATATTCTTGGTGGCCGCGGCTAGTTTTGCTAAGACATCTGCCTTGATATTTTGTGCCCTAGGGATTTGCTCGAAGCGGCATTCGTCGAATCTCGGGGCATCGTATGGACTGATGAATTATTTCACCCGCGGGGACTTCAAGGACGAGTCCCAGTCCCGATCCCGAGGCATTCGCATCGCTGTCAGTGTAGAGAGTTCTGAGGTCAGTGTGGGTGGCACCGTGGAGGGCCTCTTGCTCCACCTCTGACAGGATCTCTACGCTGAAGTCAGTGATAAAGTCGGCAAGTACCTACGACTTAATGGCGGTTTTTGGTTGATAGGATATGTCATGCTCACTGAGATCTATGGCCCATTTAGCGAGCCTACCCGAGAGTTCGAGCTTATGCAGGATGCTTCTCAGGGGGAAGGTCGTTATTACTTTTATGGGATGACACTGAAAATAGGGTTTGAGATTTCGTGAATCTACAACCAGTGCTAGAGCCAATTTCTTGAGGTGTGGATACCGTGTTTCGGCATCTACTAATGTTTTGCTGATATAGTAAATAGGAGATTGCGTACCTTTATTTTTGCGGACCAAGACTGCACTGACAGCAACTTCGGACACTGCCAGGTACACCAGCAAACACTCGCCCGGGTTTGCTTTGACGAGTAACGATGGCAAAGACAGATATGCTTTTAGTTTCCTCAAGACCTCGATGTATTCCTCGTTCCACTGTAACCCATGGTCCTTCCCCAGCACGTTGAAGAACTTATGGCATCTGTCGGAGGACCGTGAGATGAATTTTGATAGGGCAGCTATTCGCCCCGTCAATTTCTGTACCTGCTTCTTGCTATTTAAAGCCTCGAGTGTTGCGTCTACGACTTTGATCTGATCCGGGTTAACTTCGATACCTCGTTGTGATATGAGAAAACCTAGGAATTTTCCCGAGGCTACACCGAAGGCACACTTTTCTGGGTTTAACTTCATCCCGTACTGCCTCAATATTTCGAAGGCCTCTAGCAAATGATCGATGCGGTCCTCCTTTTTTTTCGACTTTACTAGCATGTCGTCGGGTAAACCTCCATAGTCTTGTCGAGCTATTCCTTGAACATCTTGGTGACCAACCTTTGATACGTTGCTCCTGCATTTTTGAGTCCGAAGGTCATCACCTTATAGCAGTACGCCCTTGGTGGGTGATGAAAGTTGTCTTCTCTTAATCCTCTTCGGCCATCATAATTTGGTTCTAGCATGAGTAGGCATCTAAGAAACTTAGCAGTTCGTGCCCTGCGGTTGCGTCAATCAGCTGGTCGATATGGGGCAACGGGAATCAATCTTTTGGGCATGCCTTATTCAGGTCGGTGAAATCCACGCACATTCTCCATTTCCCATTTTTTTTAACCATGACAACATTAGCGACCCATTGTGGGTATTTCAATTCTCTAATGGAACCGCTAGCTAGTAACTTATGCACTTCTTCACTGACCACCTCGTTGATTGCAGCATTGAATTTCCTTCTCTTCTGAGCACGAGCGAATATAATAGGCCAACGTTCAGCTTATGAGTGGCGATATCTTTTGGGATTTTCGGTATGTCTGAATGAGAGAAGGCAAATAAATTTGCGTGGTTAGTTAAGAATTCGGTACTTACTTGAGACGGAGAGATTGTGCTCGATGTAGGCTTTCTTTGAATGGTCGGTATCATCCAACTGGATCGGGTCGAGGTCCTCGACTGTCGCTTTTCAGGCTTCTACGACATCTGGGTCCTTGATGGCTTCTGCTGTCTGGTTGATTTTAGTTCCCGACATGGCTGATTGTTATGCCTTCGCGCTTCCTCCTTTTAGTTTCTTGTTATGTGTATGGTCTTGGGTGATCTGGTAGTATTCCTGGGCAGTGCGTGGCTCACCCCGAATGCTGAATACTCCCCACGGGGTGGGAAATTTGATTGCTTGGTAGAATCTTAAGAGCACGGCTCGCATGGCGTGTACCTAAGGATGCCCTATAATGGCGTTGTAAGTCGTTTCCTAATTCATGACGTGGAATGTGGTTTCTATCATGACCCCCTGCTAAGATTGGCAAACAATGATGTCTCTCCGGAGGTTCGCTCCACTGCATTGTTAAAACGTGTTAGTATTATGAAACACGGTATTATCTTATCTTTGAGTCTCATTTGCATGAAGACCCTTGGATGGATGATACAAGCGCCGCTCCCGTCATCCACCATAATTCTCTTCACATCAATATCAGTAATACGTAAAGTTATAACAAAATCATCATAGTGAGGAAAATACAAATCGTCAATATCAGACTTATCGAAAGTGATACTATCTTCGAAGGCATCACACTGCTTGTGAGCGATCGTGCGCTTTTGCTTGTGTGTGGTGGTGAACTTTACATGGTTGATTGCTGAGTTGTCATCACCACCGACGATCATGTGTATGGTGCGTGCTGGGGAAGGTGGTCTCGGTGGTCCTTGAGACTAGTCGCGTCCTCTGGCGAAATTGGCCTTTCCCTTATTTCTAAGCAGCTCCTTCAGGTATCCTTGGTTCAGCATTCTGACCACCTCCTATAGTAGACCTATGCAATTTTCAGTCTTGTGTCCTCTTTCCTGATGGAATTCGCACAGGACGTTCGGCCTCCTTGCACTAGGATCTAATTTCATTTTCTGTGGCCACTGCACCTTTGTGCTCAGTTTCTCTAGTGCGTACACTATTTATGAAAGGGACACACAAAAGTTAAGAGCATATAATAATGGGGGAATACCTCTTTCATTTTGAAGCGGGGCGACATGTCTTTGCACGGCATCCGGGTATCTCGGAGGGGGTAGATTGGGAGTTCTGACATAGGGATGATGCCTTTCTTTGTTGAAGCGTGGGGGTTGTTCCCATCGTCTATCGTTGCGTCGATCCCTTCTTATCTATGAATGTATCGACGTTATTCATTGGGTTCGATCATTAAGATCGTCGTCGTCTGCTCTTACTTCGGTGCAGTAAGCATTGTGGATCTCTTCCCATGTGGTAGGGGGTACTTCATGAGTCGGCTAAGCAGCTTCTTGGTCGCTTTTGAGCTATCTCTGTTTAGCCCATTCTGGAAAGCCACGACTGCCATTCCTTCTGATACATTTGGCAAACCCATTCTTACCCTGTTGAATCGGGCCAAGAATTCCCTGAGTCCTTCACCTGTTGTTTGCCTGACGGCAAAGATATCGTTGACCCTAGCTTTTTCCTTCTTTGCTCCTGCATGAGCGGTGGCGAATTTGTCTGCCATCTCTACGAACATCGTTATTGGTCTAGCTAGTAGTTGAGAATACCACGTAAACACCCCTCCTGTTAAAGTTTCTCTGAACTTTTTCAGCAGCACAGACGGCATTTGTTCTTTGGATAGGTCATTGCCTTTTACAGCGGTCACGTAATGGATCAGATGGTCTTCGAGATCCGTAGTCCCGTCATATATTCTCAAGTATGGTGGCATCTTAAAGGTTTTTGGAATCGGGTGCGGGGCAGCTTCCTCACTATATGATTGTTCGACGAACCTTCCCACGTCGCATTTCGGCAGTAGCTTAGGGGCGCCAGGAATTTTGTCTACTCCTTCCTGGTGCTCTTTCATTTGATCGTGAAGCACTTTGTTCTCATTCTCCATTTCTTCCATTTTCTTAAGAATGGTTGCGATTGCACCATTTTTTGCATCGATATCGATGTGAGCGTTGTTTGTTCTTGCAACACCCCGCTCACCAGTATTGGTGGCGATATCTGTCGTTGATGAATCTTTGATATTTCCCTGAGGTGATTTTTCGAGTATGCCACATAGAGTGTTTGTCAACCATTCCTCTTGTAGCTTTTTGACTACTGGGGGTGTTTCTTTGGTTGCGGATGTAGAGGCACCTTTTTCGTGCAAAATCGTCAGATCTTCGAGCGAAGAGGGTGAGATATCCCCCTCCGGTGCACTGCTATGTGTGGTATTCGTGGTGTTTTCTCTGTCGGCCTTATTGAGGGGGCCTATGAGGTTTGTTGTGACATCTGTATCGTCTTTATCCTTGCTTCTCTTTCTGCCATTGTTGGTTTCTAAGGGTTATGAAGAGCAGTAATTGTTGGTTTTTGTATCCTAGGTGTGAACAATGATTTCGATTGCCAAAATCCCCATAGATGGCGCCAAATTATTTGACTCAAAAGTTATCAAATACTTTTCGAGCAAATCAATCGAAAGAGATCGAGAGTAAATCGTAATCGATGATAATAAAACCCTAAGATATTCTTAATGCCTTATATGTAATAGTTACAGTAGATGAGAGAGAGAGAGAGAGAGAGAGAGAGAGAGAGAGAGAGAGAGAGAGAGAGAAAGAGAAGAAGAAGAAGAAGAAGAAGAAGGTTCAAGAAGAAAATAAGAGTTTGTAATAATCACTTGTCCTCTTACAATGCTAGGACTCCCTTTATATAATAAAGGATCCTCCCCGAAATATTAAAGAATAGAAACGAAATGTACACTATTGGGGGGGGGGGGGTCGACGGAATTATGGGGTCGCTCCTTCCGCTACCCTCAAGTCGTGCTTCTACCCCGAGTTGTGCACGTTCGGCGGTTGGTCATACCAGTGTAGGGACGTGGTTGGTCAAATTCGACCCCATATAAATACAACGGCTAATCTATTGATTTCTGAAGCTAGCAACACTAACTTTCTAGAACTATAAATTTAAAGTCGTGAACGAAATCGCACTCCGACTTCGAACTGAATAACTTAACCAAACTTTTCCTCCAAGTAAATTTTTCTTATAAGAGGGTAGTGTCTTCTGCTCTTGGTTGCTGATTCTTTTCCCTCAATTTCCGTTTATATTCTCCTTCTTTTGCGAAGTGTTTTCTTCCTCTTTCCAACATTACTTTTCTTATGTTTTCAAGATCCTCCTTTCCAAAATATTGTCCCCCGCCTCCTTCATGTGAATGTGAGTCCTGTTATATGTAGATGTGTGGGTTATTATATATAGATGTGTGGGTTAATAGTGAGATGAGTGAAGGAAGCTGGAAGTGATTGTGAGGTATGTGCTATGAGTGGGGTAGAGGGGAACGTGAGGGATTTTGTTTTTTTTTTTTAAAAAGAAAGAAAGTAAAATTCAGATTTTTTAAAGAAAATTTGATAATAAGCTTCATCACTTTAACGTGATTTTACTTTATTTCAAATCTTTTTTTTCTTTTATTTTAAAAGATAATTAAATTATGAAGATAAGAAGAATAACCAACATTTTTAAAGTATAGGAAAAGTAAATATTTACATGTACTTTAAATAATATTAAGAAAGATTCTATAGATTACTTATTAAAAGAAACCCCATATATATGTAGATAAATTTTTTTAGAATTAAAATTTATCCTTTAAGAATGAGAGTATTTTTGTAATTTTTTTTTATAAATAAAACCTAATAAGAGTAATATAAAAGTTTAAATATTAAGATTAAATCTAAAAGAAATATTTACACTAAAATAGTATAGAATTTGGGTGAGATCAAAAATTAGTTGTTCACATCATGCCCCTCTTTGCTTGGAAGCATGAAGAGTTTTCAGGCAAAGAAAATGAAAAAGGTGACTGATTTTTGACCTTACTATTATTTAAAATGAAAAGAAGATTAAAAAAAAAAGATGTGACCGAGCCTTAGTTTTAGGCAACCCACATATCCCGAGTTATAAGGGAATCACTCACTTGTAGTTCAAGTAAAAAAAGAGTGATGGAGTATGCTTAGATGGAGAGTCCGTTAAGATTCCATCGAGGTTCCGATCCGCGTTTCCTACTATTACATCAAAATGAAAAAAAAATTACATACTCTCTAAATATAAAAGTAAAAAAAAATTGTGTGTGGTAAAATCGAGGGAGTCTATTTCCCACCATCAAGGTACGTTTGTAGTACCCTAAAGGCACGTCGAGGCCATAAGGCCGTGATCGAGCTCCTTATCTTGAGTATAATCCGCGGCTCTATAGTGGCTCGAAGGTCAGTGGATCTATTCGCAACCTAGTAGAAGTCGTGCTGACGATAAACTCCCGAGGTGATAGCCTGAATCAATAGGTTCTAGTGTCTTGTCCAGACGTCCCATCCCTGTATCTTTACATTTAATGCATCCTGTACTATATCGAGTCCCCTTTCCTATATAAGGGTTACTCACCCTACCTTGTAAAGGACTGATGTTGCTCCACTTCTCCACAAATGCAATAATCTCTCTCTCTCTCTCTCTCTCTCTCTCTCTCTCTTCTAAGTTATCTGTCTTCATCGACCTCGAGGTCGCCCTAGCATGTTATTATCTCATCGTTTATTCTTCGTTATTTTTCTCAATATTGATAGTATAGAGCCTTGCTTATCTACACTTCTACTTGTTATCCCCTTTCTGAATACCCTCAATAAGCCCAAGATAGGTTCAAGGCTCAGCTCCGAGGTATCTACCGGCTGGCTTTGCGCCTGGGAAATATCCCCTTACTAGTTTGATTATTGCTTCGGTTAACTTAATCTTTATCACTTTACTTCACGTTTTAGCACTAACCACCCTTACAAACAAGCTCGGGAATAAATCACGTAGTTTTGCGCCCACCGTGGGACTAAAAATAATAGTGATTATTTTCTTGCTACTTTCGTCACTTGAACTCACAATACCTTTCACACTTTTTCTTTCCCAAGATCTTTCAATTTCAAGTTAATGATCAGCTCGATGAGGGAAATTGAGGACGATAACCCCGAAAATCGCAAAGAGAACAGTATGGCCGTTCTAACGGCTAGCGCGACACCGTAGGACCTTGAAAACACATCTAGATCGATTCGAGTAGATGCAGGTCTGCATGCCGCGCAACAGGGTAACGGAGACTCGCGAACCGATGATGGCACGTAGCACTCGAACCAACAGGAAGCGCAAAAAATCCCAGCCCAGGTAGAACGAGAAGTTAATCTTCGTATTATTTTTGAAATGTTGCAGGAGAAACATTTGGCTATCTCTCATCTATAGAGCCGCCTGGAGACTCTCAGCGCGGCAACACCCAAAATATCTATTCATTTCGAGCCAGCACCTGAGGTATCGGGCAATGACGAACCAACAACCTATCATGTAGCAGTAAGGATGCTGGAAGACCTTATCATAAAGATCGAATCATGCTCGCGGAAACTTGACGAAGCTTATGTGTATAGGATTTTCTGCTCGTACTCTATCAAATTCTAGTATAGTTTATGATATCATCCCACAGAGATTGGTCAATCTAAGCCGCAGACTTGTAATATTTTGACTACTATTTGAGAGAACCAAATTGATAAAACGTTTGTTTGAAATTATAAATTAAGACAAACTTCTTCTAAAGAGTTTAAATTTAAAAAGAGTTGGGAATCGTTGAATTCACTTGATATATCATTACAATAAAATCTTAGGTTGATACGTATTTCTCTAAAGAGTAATTGCTTATTGCTAATACAATTATATTTTTACACTAATAAATAAATAAATAAATAATTAACACTCCGCGATGTTATGTCAATTAATTGATTTAAAACTAGTGACGGTTAAAATAAAACATCTTGCCTGAATTGTGCTTAAGCATAGTAAAAACTTCGTGAGAATATTCTTACTAAAAAATCAATAATCTTGCCTTCAACAATTTCTCCGTTAGAATTAAAACTGAGGAAAGCAAGATTACAGGCTTGAAGCAATAATCTTACTAAAAATTATTTTAACCCTAATATTTTGTGCTCAAGTGTAGCAAAAACTTTGTGAGAATATTTTTACTAAAAAATCAATAATCTTGCCTTCAACAATTCCTCCTTGAGAATTAAAACTGAGGAAAGCAAGATTATAGACTTGAAATAATAATCTTATTAAAAATTTCTTTCACTCTAATATTCTATTCATCAGTTATTATATATTAATTTTGTCCCGTGAGAATTAAAAAATTAATATAAGAATAACTTAGATATAAAATATGTAGATGTGATAATCATGATTAAAAAATCATCATTCCATCACAATATGAAATGTATATAGATTTCCAGGCCAAGAATGTATTAAAACTGAGATAGTATTATAATTATATCAAGCTTTATCAACTATCCCAACAAAAAGAAATTACTCCATTATGAAGTAAGAAAAGCTAAAAAATACTTTTGTAATGACTCAGCCGTTCGTTTTTGAAATTTACGCCTCGACCCTCTATTAATTTCTCCCCTAAGTTCATTTTTGCTATTTTGGTTTGCCGGGACGTTCGTGTTAGGATTCGGAGTGTTTTGGGACACTTAGTCCCTAAATGAGAGCTTAAGTATTGAAAAAAATAGTCCGTTATCAGAACAGTCTGAAGAGAACCTCAAAATGGAAATTCGATGGTTCCGTTAGCTCCGTTAGGTGATTTTGGGGTTGGAAGCGTGTTCAGAATGTATTTAGGAGGTCCGTAGCTCATTTAGGCTTAAAATTCCAAAGTTTGTATTTTTGAAGTTTCCAGTCCGATAGTGAGTTTTTGATTCGAGGGTCGGAATGAAATTTCGGAAGTTTTAGTAGCTCCGTCATGTCATTTGGGACGTGTGCGCAAAATTTTAGGTCATTCGGACCTGTTTTGGTTAGGTTTTGATCGAAAGCGCATTTGGAGGAAAATTGAAGTTCTTAGGCTTGAATCTTTGATTTAATCGGGTTTCCGGTGTCGTTTTAGGTGTTTTAAGGATTGGTACAAGTTCGAATAAAGTATTAGGTGGTATTGATGCTTTTGGTTGAGGTCCCGGGGGCCTCGGGATGATTTCGGGTGGTTAACGGAGGAAATTTCTAAGTTTTTCAACAGCTGGTATTTTGTTCCTTCTGGTATTTTCGCTTCTACGTCTTGGGGACCGCAAAAGTGGCTTCCTCATCGCAGAAGCGAGATTGGTCTTCCCCCTCAGGAACTGCAAAAGCGGTTATTTCTCCACAGAAGCGGAATCTAGCCCTTAAGTGAAAACCGCAGAATTGGTTGGTCTTCCGCATAAGCGGGACCGCAGAAGCGGTCCCTTGTCCGCAGAAGCGGAAATGACTGTTCAAAAATAGCAATTTCGAGGGTTTAATTTCACAAGTTTGAAAAATTGACTTAGAGCTCGGGAGAAGGCGATTTTGAGTGGGTTTTGAAGAGAAAATCATTGGGTAACATTTCTTTGATCCCTTTTCATTATATTATATCATTATATAGCTAAATACATCATTGGTATTCGAATTTAAGATCAAAATTGGGTAATTTGGGGTAAAACTTCATTGGCTAAACTATTGGATTTTGAGTGGGCATTTGACCTCCGATTTGGAATATTTTTATATGGTTAGACTCGTGACAGTACGAGAGTTCTGAAAATGTAAAAATTATTCGATTCCGAGACGTTGGCTTGAGGGGCATTTTGGTCATTTTACCTATTTTCGCGCCCTAACTTTAATTTTTTTTAGTGGAATCAGTTGTTTGCAATATTATTTATGATATGTAATTGAATTGAATAGATTTGGTCCATTTGAAGTCGGATACTCGTGGCAAGGGCGTGGTTTCTAGTGATATTGAGCTGGTTCGAGGTAAGTGACTTGTCTAACCTTGTGTGGGGGACCTTTTCCCCTTAGGACATGATCTTTGAATATTTAAATGTCTCATACATGAGGTGACGAGCGCGTACTTGAGCTAATTGTTGTAAACCCGTTTCTACTTGAAGTATTTAAATTGAGATTTCCTGTTTACTTGTTCATTTTAGACTGTAAGTTTAAACCTGTGCTAGCTTAGAGAAGCATGTTTAGCTGACTTAATTGCTTAATTGTTTAACTGTACAATATGTATTCTGTGAAGCATGTAGGCTAGAAATTTCTATTAATTGTACCGATTTTTGCATTTATTCTGAGATTTTGAGTTGTTGTTGTGTGTTTAATTTGGGACTACGGGACGGCTTCCCGGGAGATCCCCCTGTACTTGATATATTCTGGATTGAGGATGTGAGATACCAAGATATCCCTGGCATATGTATTTCTGTATATTGGGATACCAAGAGATCCCAAGCTTTCTTATTGAGGATACCAAGAGATCATCGGGATACCAAGAGATCCCTAGTGTATATGACGAGGATGCCAAGAGATCCTCGGGATACTAAGAGATCCCCAGTGTATATGATGAGGATACCAAGGGATCCTTGGTGTATATGATGAGGATACCAAGATATCCTCGGGATACCAAGAGATCCCCGGTGCATAGGGTGAGGATACCAATAGATCCTCAGGATACCAAGAGATCCCCGGCTATTGTCCCTTGTTGAGAGCAGTATTCCTTGTATTGTTACCTTTGCTTTCTATTAATGTTCTTCCTTATTTATCTAGTTTAGATTCTCGCTGTAGACTTTATTTAAAATGTTTCTGTTATCTTATTATTTATTATGTTTTATCTCAGTAGGGCCCTGACCTTCCTCGTCACTACCCAACCGAGGTTAGGCTTGGAACTTACTGAGTACCATGTGGTGTACTCATGCCCTTCTGTGCATGTTTTTCATGTGCAGATTATCTAGGTACCTCTACTCAGGTGCACTATTATTGAGGCGAGTAGTTATACGGAGACTTCGAGGTATATCTGCCGCGTCCGCAGGCCAGGAGTCTCTATTCTGTTCCAGCTTTAGTATCTAGTTTATTCCTTTCTCTCAGTTGTTTAGATATTCTGGAGTTAAAGTAGTGTTTTACGTTCTATTAGCCTATCGTTCCCGTGAGTTTCCGGGTTTTGGGATTGAGTTGTAGACTTTCGCATTTCCTTTGGATTGTATAGGTTGAGCGGCCTTATATGCAGTCATTAATTTACATATATTTAGTTTTAATTAATTATTCCGCAAGTTATATTAAATTTCCGCATTGTTAGGCTTACCCAGTTGTAGGAACTAGGTGCCATCATGGCATGTTCATGGAGGTTGAACTTGGGTCGTGACAAGCTGGTATCAGAGCTCTAGGCTCATAGGAGTCACAAAACACAGACCGATTTATTAAATTCTTGCTAATCGGTACGAAGACGTTTGTACTTATCTACGAGAGGCTATGTAACCGTTAGGAAAATTCCACTTCATTTCATTCCTTATTGTGCGTCATTTATTCAGTTGGAGCCTATATCATATGTTCTTTTGCATCCACTCGTGTATTGAAATTGTGCACTCGGTATCAAGTGTGCGCCGACGGCTCGTGATGCTGCAGAAGGATTATAAGGGAGACAAGAATTTACTCAACCATTGTTACCGTTTGTCGTCCATATCGATAATGCGGGCGTATTGAGAGATCATTCAATTGTGCACATGGGGGTGCAATAGGTTCTAACATCTGGTTGATAAGTATGGTCTTAAGAAGGTTTACTTAATTTCCTAATCGTCGTAGTAATGGTAGACTCATGAGGTATATGTAGATCTAAAGATAGTTGGTGGTAATAGAGACTATGTGGTTCGTATGAGATGTCTATTTAGCGAAGGGTACAACTAGCAACCGATATACTGGAGGAAGTGAGTTTAACTGTCCTAAGAATGACATGTGCCAAATGAATGGCTTGAGGTGTCTTATGATAGTGACGTACGAGCGATAAAGGTTCGTATCGGGGTGTATCTTATGGCTTTGCACCAAAGTGAAGAGAGTCCACTATCAATGATCAAATTGTGGGTCATGCGTCATGTCAGATTGGACCTGTGATATATTTATATGGTATCAAAAGTTCTCTGAAACTTTTATATGAGTAAGAGCTGAGATTTTATGGGACAATGTTGAGAATTTCGATATTCCTATGTCCATAATAATTCTACATTTCAGTATCAACCCAAAAATGGAAACAATTTCAGAATACTCATGGTGCCCCAGTTAATCAGGGCACTCTCATGGGATAATCATATTTTAATGCACCACTAGCATGGGATTCCTTATATAGTTATTCTAGTTATCTGGCACAGACTCAGTATGAGTAGCCAAACTGCAGATGAGTTGTTATGAATGTGGTGATACTAGAAACATCATGAGAAATCGTCCCAAACTTGGGAGAAATCTGTTTCATCAGAACACTCGGTCCACACACTCCATCATAGTTACTAATCTACATACACTACAAGTTAGAGATGGAGGGAGAGCGGGTGTATGTCACCTGAGAGGTGGAGGCCGACCCATTGATATAATTGCTATGGTGTGGCTGAGGCCACTATACCAGATTGTGTCATTACAGATACAAATTCCGAATGTTATAAAAAAAAATGAAAAATAAAATGATATTTTTCCTTAATTTGTTTTGGTTCTGAAAATTTAGGCAAGTCCTCTTAATATGCTCCACTCATGGGTGAGCTTTGTAATCCTGAAATCTACTTATGTGAATACACACGTTGGGATATTATATGGAGATAGCTATTTCTATCATTATGTGTTGGTCACTAAGAATAGCTATGAGGCTTAAATACACTTTCTATTACTTACTACAGTGGGTTTGATGTGATTTCAGGATAATTAAATGCAATTGTGAATTATAGGCCCTATCGTTATGAGGGTTCATTATAATTTGTAATTTTCTTTGACGAAAGCTTTTTTTTAAAGAAGAAGGAAAGGAAATGAAAATTTTCAGTTGGCACAATGTGCAAATACTTGTGATTCAGAGTTGAGGATGAGATCCTCAAATTTTTATATAATGTGAAATATTTTAAACCGAGCTACAAGCTGCGGTAGATGTTATATAAGGACATGGTCCTGGTGGTGAAAAGTTTATGTGTTTAAAATTCTCCTTTTATGAAATTTAAAATTTTGTACTATATTTTAAGTGGGAGTCATGCCTGTTAGGCTTATTTGACAATTCTTGTATATTTTCTATTCATATTCAGCCATTTTTCTGTTGTAAACGTTGAGTTTTAGCCTATGAGACGGGCACCCAGGTGGCGATAAATGTGACTCATTAATTTGGGTGAGTAATTATTAGGTCTCCATGCCTCGTTGTGAGTAAAGTGGAGGTTTGAAATAAGATGTTTGTTAACATAAGGCTAATTGGCAATGTTATAATTTATGAACAACTTTTATGGCTAGAGACGTGGTTATAGGCATACATATGATATGTTTCATGTCTAGATATCATTATGATAATGCGATGCTTGAAATGCTGAGATTAGTGTTACTGATATATACATTGTGGTATTTCATTGGTTTGTGGACGTGTTGTTAGGAATTGTTTTGGTGTTACTCTGGCAGGTGGATAGGCCTAATTACAGGGGAGGCTCTGCCGAAATTTTTGAAAAATTTGGGAGTTAGAAAAAAAAATTAAGACATTAAGATGTGCGAAGAAAGAGATATGTTACGTTGTGTATTTGAGGACGAATGACCCTAAGTGTGGGAGAATGTAACATCCTGAAGAAAAACAATTTCGAAGTATTTAAGCACTATTAAAAGTTGAAGAGTGTTGAAATAAGACTAATGCAGTGTGATGTTGTGGAATTCGGATCCTATGACGAATGGTAGATTTTGAAGTTTGGGGCCTGTCCTAAGGTTATGGACTAAGGATGAGGTGAAACATTCAGTTAAATTAAAGGATCAGTTATAGGAATTTGGTTGATAAGGGTTTTATTCGGTCAAATGTATCACCTCAGGGTGCCCCTGTCTTGTTTGTGAAGAAAAAGGATGGTTCTATGCGTATGTGTATCTATTATCGCCAGTTGAATAAAGTTACAGTGAAGTATCCTTTGCCTCGTATTGATGATCTATTTGACCAGCTTCAGAGTGCACAGGTATTTTCTAAGATTGATTTGCGCTCAGGTTACCATCAGTTAAAGATACGGGAGCCAGATATCCCGAAGATTTTTTTCAGGACTCGGTATGGTCATTACGAGTTTCTTGTTATATCGTTTGGGCTGACCAATGCCCCAGCAGCTTTTATGCATTTAATGCACAGTGTGTTCAGGCCATATCTCGACTCGTTCGTGGTTGTTTCATAGATGATATTCTTGTATACTCCCGGAGTCGGGAAGATCATGAGCAGCACTTGAGGACAGTGCTTCAGACCCTGAGAGGGAAGAAGTTATATGCAAAGTTCACAAAATGTGAGTTCTGGTTGGACTTTGTGGCATTCTTAGGCCACGTGATATCGAGTGAGGGCATTCGGGTTGATCCGAAGAAGATAGAGGCAGTACAGAGTTGGCCTAGACCCTCCTCAACTACAGAGATTTGCAGTTTCCTTGGCTTGGCGGGTTACTATCGTCGTTTTGGGAGGGGTTTTCATCAATTGTAGACCTATGACTAGATTGACCCAGAAGGGTGCTCCATTTCAGTGGACAGAGGAGTGTGAGGCAAGCTTTCAGAAGCTCAAGACAGCTTTGACTACGGCCCCAATTTTGATATTGCCTACTGGTTCGGGGTCTTATATAGTTTATTGTGAAGCCTCGCGGGTTGGACTTGGAGCGGTTTTGATGCAGGACGGTAGGGTGATTGCATACGCATCTAGACAGTTGAAGATACATGAAAAGAATTACCATGTCCACGAGCTTGAGTTAGCTGCTATTGTTCATGCCTTGAAGATCTGCCGTCATTATTTGTACGGTGCACCTTGTGAGATTTATATTGATCACCGGAGTTTGCAGCATATGTTCTAGCAAAAGGATCTAAATTTATGCCACAAAAGGTGGTTAGAGTTGCAGAGGGATTATGACACCACTATCCTGTATTACCCGGGCAAAGCTAATGTAGTGGCCGACGCTTTGAGTCGCCAGGCAGAGAGTTTGGGAAGTTTGGCTTACCTACCAGTATCAAGAGACCTATGGCGATGGATGTTTTGGCCTTTACCAGCTAGTTGTGAGGTTGTATCTTTCAGAGCCTAGTTGGATTTGTAGCTCGGTGTTCCAACTATAAGCAGGTTAATTATGCGCACCAGAGACTCGGTGGGTTGGTTCGAGCCTTGTGAGGTTAGATTATTAGGTACAAACTTGGTTCAGGATACGTTGGAAAAGTTTAAAGTGATTCAGGATAGACTCTGTATAGCCCAGTACAGACAGAAGAGTTACGTGGACAAGAAGGTTCGTGATGTTTCATATATGGTCGGAGAGTGGGTTCTGCTTCCAGTTTCGCCTATGAAGGGCGTTATGAGATTTGGGAAGAAAGGGAAATGGAGTCCGAGGTTTATTGGCCCTTTTGAGGTATTGAAGCGTGTTGGAGAGGTTGCCAATGAACTTGCTTTACCTACCAGCTTGGCAGGAGTTCATCCGGTCTTTCATGTTTCCATGCTCCGTAGATATCACGGGGACCCGTCGTACGTGTAGGATTTCAGCTCAGTCCAGTTGGACAAGGACTTATCTTAGGTTAAGGAGCTAGTGTCTATATTGGACAGACAGGTCAGAAGATTGAGATCAAAGAACATTGCTTCCGTAAAGGTTCAGTGGCAGGGTCAGTCGGCCGAGGAGGCGACTTGGGAGACCGAGCGGGATATGCACAGCCGATACCCTCATCTTTTCGCTACTTCAGGTATGTTCTTTATGCTCGTTCGAGGACGAACGAATGTTTAAGTGTGAGAGGATGTAACGACTCAGCCGATTGTTTTTGAAATTTACGCCCCGATCCCTTATTAATTTCTCCCCTAAGTTCATTTCTACTATTTTTGTTTGCCAAAACGTTCGGTGTTAGGATTCGGAGTATTTTGGGACACTTAGTCCCTAAATGAGAGCCTAGGTGTTGAAAAAATGGTCCGTAATCGGAATAGTGTGAAGACGACCTTGGAATGGAAATCTGATGGTTCTTTTAGCTCCATTAGGTGATTTCAGGGTTGGGAGCATGTTCGGAATGTATTTTGGAGGTCCGTAGCTCATTTAGGCTTAAAATACCGAAGTTTGTGAAGTTTCTGGTCCGATAGTGAGTTTTTGATCCGAGGGTCGGAATGGAATTCCGAAAGTTGCAGTAGCTCCATCATGTCATTTGGGACGTGTGCGCAAAATTTTAGGTCATTCGGACATGTTTTGGTTAGGTTTTGATCGAAAGCATATTTGGAGGATAATTGAAGTTCTTAGGCTTGAATCTTTGATTTAATCGGGTTTCTGGTGTCGTTTTAGGTGTTTTAAGGATTGGTACAAGTTCGAATAAGGTATTAGGTGGTATTGGTGCTTTTGGTTGAGGTCCCGGGGGCCTCGGGATGATTTTGGGTGGTTAACTGAGGAAATTTCTAAGTTTTGCAGCAACTGGTATTTTGTTCCTTCTGGTATTTTCGCTTCTGCGTCTTGGGGACCGCAGAAGCGGCTTCCTCATCGCAGAAGCGAGATTGGTCTTCCCCCACAGCAATCGTAGAAGCGGTTATTTCTCCGCAGAAGCGGAATCTGGCCCTTAAGTGCAAACTGCAGAAGCGGTTGGTCTTCCACATAAGCGGGACTGCAGAAGAGGTCCCTTGTTCGCAGAAGAGGAAATGACTGTTCAGAAAATAGCAATTTCGAGGGTTTAATTTCATAAGTTTGAAAAATTGATTGAGAGCTCGGGAGAAGGCGATTTTGAGTGGATTTTGAAGAGAAAATCATTAGGTAACGTTTCTTTGATCCCTTTTCATTATATTACATAATTATATAGCTAAATACATCATTGGAATTCGAATTTAAGATCAAAATTGGGTAATTTGGGGTAAAACTTCATTGGCTAAACTATTAGATTTTGAGTGGGCATTTGACCTCTGATTTGGGAGATTTTTATATGGTTAGACTCGTGAGAGTACGAGGGTTCAGAAAATCTAAAAATTATTCAATTCCGAGACGTTGGCTTGAGGGGCGTTTAGGTTATTTTACCTATTTTCGCACCCTAGCTTTAATTTTTATAGTGGAATCAGTTGTTTGCAATATTATTTATGATATGTAATTGAATTGGATAGATTTTGGCCATTTGGAGTCGGATACTCGTGGCAAGGGCGTGGTTCCTAGTGATATTGAGTCGGTTCGAGGTAAGTGGCTTGTCTAACCTTGTATGGGGGACCTTTTCCCCTTAGGACATGATCTTTGAATATTTAAATGTCTCATACGTGAGGTGACGAGCGCGTACTTGAGCTAATTGTTGTGAAACCTTTTATACTTGGAGTATTTAAATTGAGATTTCCTGTTTAATTGTTCATTTTAGACTGTAAGTTTAAACCTGTGCTAGCTTAGAGAAGCATGTTTAGCTGACTTACTTGCTTAATTGTTTAATTGTACAATTTGTATTCTGTGAAGCATGTAGGCAAGAAATTTCTATTACTTGTAATGATTTTTGCATTTATTCTGAGATTTCGAGTTGTTGTTGTGTGTTTAATTTGGAACTACGGGACGGCTTCCCCGGAGATCCCCCTGTACTTGATATATTCTGGATTGAGGATGCGGGGTACCAAGAGATCTCTGGCATAAGTATTTCTGTATATTGGGATACCAAGAGATCCCCGGCTTTCTTATTGAGGACACCAAGAGATCTCCAGTGTATATGATGATGATACCAAGAGATACTCGGGGTACCAAGATATCCCCAGTGTATATGATGAGGATATCAAGAGATCCTCGGGATACCAAGAGATCCCAAGTGTATATGATGAGGATACCAAGAGATCCTCAGGATACCAAGAGATCCCCAGTGTATATGATGAGGATACCAAGAGATCCTCGGGATACCAAGAGATCCCTGGTGTATATGATGAGGATACCAAGAGATCCTCGGGATACCAAGAGATCCCCGATGCATAGGGTAAGGATACCAAGAGATCCCCGGCTATTATCCCTTGTTGAGAGCAGTATTCCTTGTATTGTTACCTTTGCTTTCTATTAATGTTCTTCCTTATTTATCTGGTTTAGATTCTCGCTGTAGACTTTATTTAAACTGTTTCTGTTATCTTATTATTTATTATATTTTATCTCAATAGGGCCCTGACCTTCCTCGTCACTACCCAACCGAGGTTAGGCTTGGCACTTACTGAGTACCGCTGTGGTGTACTCATGCCCTTCTGCGCATGTTTTTCATGTGCAGATTATCCAGATACCTCTACTCAGGCGCACTATCATTGAGACGAGTAGTTATACGGAGACTTCGAGGTATATCTTTCTCGTCCGCAAGCCAGGAGTCTCTATTTTGTTTCAGCTTTAGTATCTAGTTTATTCCTTTCTCTCAGTTGTTTAGATATTCTGGAGTTAGAGCAGTATTTTACATTTCTATTAGCCTATCGTTCCCATGAGTTTCTGGGTTTTGGGATTGAGTTGTAGACTTCTGTATTTCCTTTGGGTTGTATAGGCTGAGCGACCTTATATGCAATCATTAATTTACATATGTTTAGTTTTAATTAATTATTCAGCAAGTTATATTAAATTTCTGCGTTGTTAGGCTTAACGAGTTGTAGGAACTAGGTTCCATCACGGCATGTTCATGGAGGGTGAACTGGGGTCGTGACAACTTTCAAAAGACTAATAATATTTTTACTACAAAGAGAAATATTAGAGGAAGTGACCAAGATTACTCTTCTCTTTCTCTTTAGAAAATTAGAAAAAAAACTAGATAGAAAATTGAATACAAAGAGGGATAATTTTTCATCTACAAACACATGACTATTTATAGGAATTAAAATATAATATTAATATATCATATGGCCTTGATGAGAAATTGATACGGCAATTTGGCTTGAAATTTTTGTGAGAATTTGCCATAACTTTGTATCTCTTGACTTTGTCTAGTCTTAGATGAAATTGTCACGGATGTATCCCTCTTCCTTGAACTGTAGGTTCTTTCTATTTCTCTTTTTCCATGTATTCTTATTCCTGCAAGAATTGTTAGAAAAGTGCGAGAATAGGGCATAAATTGGTCATGTTTTATATCTAAAATATTATATTTCTTTATTAAAATATACGAATAGTTTATATCCATCAAATACTCTCACACTTGAATTTTTGCTCGTCCTCGAGGAATTTTTTTAAATAATTTATATATATATATATATATATATATATATATATATATATATATATTACTAATTTTTTTGTTTAAAATTATGGCTACTCTTGTAAAACAAAAATTTAATAAAATAAAATCTATCATACTTTCAAACTTTATAAATTTTCTATATTCATCAAGTCTTTACCTTGTTTTTACTTTTATTTTTATTCAACAAAAATCGTACCTTCTTTCTTTTTGAGACTTCTCGGAAATTGATAACTTTATGATCATTTGCATTGAGATTCTTCATCTTTTGTCCATAGGCTTACCCTTTATGTCTATCTCCACTAATGTAGACTAAACACTGATTTCTAAAATCTTTTAAGACTTTTTCTGGCTTATAATGTTGGCTTCAGGCTGGTAGGTTAAAGGTTATATTTGTAGTGACTTGCCTTTTTCCAGTTTTGGAGCAGAATATTTCTAAGATCAGACTTTCCAAATTTGCTATTGATTTTTTTTATACTTATATTGCCTGAACATAAGATCAATCTCTCCTTCTTCTTTTTTTCTTTTTTTTTTCTTTAATTCTGATTCTTTTTCAAAATAAGCTC
This sequence comes from Nicotiana glauca, assembly GCA_026770625.1. Taxonomy (NCBI): domain Eukaryota; kingdom Viridiplantae; phylum Streptophyta; class Magnoliopsida; order Solanales; family Solanaceae; genus Nicotiana; species Nicotiana glauca. The sequence continues at coordinate 149,650 of MU684303.1, forward strand.
CAAACTTATTTTCTGAAAAAAGACTTTTCAAATCATAAGGATGAATCTGATATTTAAATTTGGGCATACTTAGGTATCAAAAGAAAAAATTAGGTCTTCAAGCTCCAAAATAGGTGCTAGGGATTTATTTTATTTTTGTAGTAAATTTTTATGCAATATCTAGAAAAGACGGAGGTAACAAAGAAAGTCTAAATTCATATTTTAAAAAAAAGTGTTGTCTAGGATTTCACCTCGAAAGACATTTGGGGCAAGTTCTAGCACATAGATTATAAGTTTTACTTGCTTTTGATCATAATGCTTCTCAATCTCAGAATGTCTTACCAAGTATTGAAGATATTTATTCTTGCCTTCATAAAAATAAACTTAAAAACAAGAAAGTTATGTGGTAAATATAAAAAATATATATTTGATATAGAATGATAAGAGTTTTATCTTGATAAATTAACACTTTACAAGAGACATAATTATTAAAAAAAAGATCTAATATATATATATATATATATGTATGTATATATATATAGAGAGAAACCTTTTTGGCTTTCAAATATACAACTGCAGAAGAAAGCTTGAAAGAAACTGCAACCACACACCTTTTGCGTATATATAACAAGTCTAGTTTGTATATAAACTAGAAAATTACCTGTGCCAACATATGAATTACATTATTAAATGGTTAACCAACCAGTTACTTAGGCATACCGATCACCATGGAGTTACTCCTGTTTAGGTGACTCTATTTTTGTGGAGGCCTTCATGAGATGTTCTGGTTGTACAATAACCTGGATATTAACCAGATCAATTGATTAAGCATTTAATATTTAAATCTATGTTGGACTTATGAGGCTCCATTGCTTCACTCTCAATGGCTACGGGTAAGGAACCATAGTTCTGATTTTAACATCGCCAGCTCGACTTATTAATTATAGACTTCATCAATCTATCAAAGTGACAGATGGTTGTTGCTCAAAGTGCCCTCCAAAGTATAATTTTAACCTGTGATCATTTACCTTAAATTTGTCTCCTCTATTGGTTTGTTGAATTTCAATTGTTCCGTATGGAGTAACATTTGTAACATTGTAAGGACCCGTCCACCTTGATTTTAATTTTCCTGGAAATAACCTGAGTCTACTGTTGTATAGAAGTACATGATCTCCAATTTTAAAAGTTTTCTGTCATATTAAATTATCGTGCCATTTTTTTTGTTTTTTCTTTATAAATTTTGGCATTTTCATAGGTTTCTAATCTGAGTTCTTCCAATTCATTCACCTGAGAAAATCTATTTTTATCAGCAGGGGTTAAATCAAAGTTCAATGCTTTCAATGCCCAAAAAGCTTTGTGTTCTAATTCAACTGGAAGATGACAAGCTTTTTCAAAGACTAATCGATATGAAGTCGTACCAATTAGCATTTTAAACGCCGTTCGATATGCCCACATGTGTCATCTAATTTTGAAGCCCAGTCTTTTTTGGAGATTCCAACCGGTTTTTCAAGTATTCTTTTTAATTCGCCGTAAGAAACCTCAAACTACCCTTGTATTTGTGCATGATATGATGTTTCTATTTTGTAAGTCATACCATATTTTGATAACAATGCTGAAAATTATTTATTTATGAAATGAGACCCTTGGTCGCTAATGATAACTCGTGGTGTACCAAACCTGGTAAAAATATATTTCTTAAGAAAGTTGCACACAATTTGAGCATCATTTTTCCTTGTTGGGATGGCTTCAACCCATCTTGAAACATAATCCACAGCCACAAGGATCTATTCAAAAGAATGAGATGAAGGAAAAGGACCCATAAAATCTATCCCCCAAACATCAAATATTTCACATACCTGTATTGATTGCAATGGAATCTCATCTCTCTTAGTGATATTACCTGTTCTTTGACACCTGTTACACTGTGCAATGTAGGCACGAGCGTCCTTAAAAATGTGTTGGCCAGAAAAATCCAACCTCTAGAACTTTAAAGGCTGTTCGATTTGCTGCATAATGTCCTCCAACTGCTCCATCGTGGCAATGATTCAAAAGTTTGGTCATTTCTTCTTCTGGTACACATCTTCTGATAATATTATCTGCACAAATTTTAAACAAGTAAGGGTCATTCCACAAATAATATTTAGCATCAGATATTAACTTTTTTCTCTGTTGGTAAGTGAGATTTTGGGGTGTTCATTTTCCAACCAAGTAATTTGCAATATCTGCAAACCAAGGTGGTTGAGTCACAACTGAGTTGATAGAAAAAATATGTTCATCTGGAAACTCTTCTTTTATATCACATAACTCAAGTGGGGGGTTATCTAACCTAGACAAATGGTCAGCTACCTGATTCTCAGTTCCCTTTTTATCTTTTATTTCGAACTCAAATTCTTAGAGAAGTAAAATCCATCTTAACAATCTAGGTCGCGCATCCTTTTTTGCTAAGAGGTATTTTAGAGCCGCATGATCAGTAAAAACAGTGACCTTGGTTCCTATCAGATAGGAACGAAACTTATCAAATGCAAATACCACTGCTATTAGTTCTTTTCAGTCGTGGAATAATTTAGTTGAGCCTCATTCATTGTCCTGCTGGTATAGTAAATTGGACGAAAAATCTTATCTTTTCTCCGACCTAAAACAGCTCCACTGCTGTATCACTAGCATCACATATGACCTCAAAAGGTTGGTTCCAATTAGGGGACACAACTATAGGGGCAGTTGATAATTTTTCTTTAAGGGTGTCAAAGGCTTTCATACAATCACCTGAAAATTCAAACTTAACATCTTTCATTAAAGGTTAGTCTGCGGTTTTGAAATCTTTGAAAAATCTTTTATGAACCGTCTGTAAAAACATGCATGACCTAGAAAGCTTCTAATGCCTTAAACAGTTGTGGGAGGGGGTAATCCTGCTATAAGATTAATTTTAGCCTTATCAACTTCTATCCCTTTAGTAGTGATTTTATGTCCTAAAATAATTCCCTCAGTAACCATAACATGATATTTTTTCCAATTAAGAATTAAGTTTGTCTCTTCACATCTCTTAACAAGTAAGACTAAATGGTGAAGACAATCCTCAAAAGCCTTGCCAAAGAGTGTAAAATCATCCAATGAAAATTTCAAGAAATTTTTCAGTCATGTCATAAAAAATTGCTAACATGCAACGCTGAAATGTAGTAGGAGCGTTGCACAATCCAAATGACATTATCCTATATGCATATATTCCATGAGGATATATGAAAGTTGTCTTATCTTGATCTTCTAGTGTGATCGGTATTTGGTTATACCCTGAATAGCCATCAAGAAAACAATGAAACCCATATCCTGCAATTCTTTCTAACATTTGATCAATAAATGATAAAGGAAAGTGATCTTTTCTAGTGGCATCATTAAGACTTCTATAATCTATACAGACTCTCCATCCTGTGACGGCCCTGGTAGGTATTAATTCATTATTTTTATTTTTTATCACTGTCATACCTCCCTTTTTGGTACTACCTAAACAGGACTTACCCAAGGGCTGTCTGAAATAGGGTAAATAATATCTGCCGCCAAAAGCATTACAATCTCCTTTTTTACCACTTCTTGCATTGCTGGATTTAATCTCCTTTGGGATTGGACTATCGGTTTGTAGCTATCCTCTATGAGAATTCTGTGCATACAAATTACATGATTAATCCCTTTAATATCTTCTACAGTCCATCCCAAAGCTCCTTTGTGTGCTTTCAATACTTCAATCAATCTTTCTTCATGTTCTGTTGTTAGAGAAGATTAAATAATTATGGGGAATAACTCATGCTCAAGATAGACATATTTTAAATGAGAAGGGAGAGTTTTGAGTTAAATTTTTGGTTGAACTTCTTCTAATAGCATGTCTTCCTCATAATCTTTTTCCAATAATTTTGCATCACTTCTGATAGTTGGATCTTCATCCTGTGTGGTGACAGATTTTGCCAAACATCTTTCCCTTGAGTCAGAGATTAATTGATCATCTTTGAATTCATCTATAAGATTACTAATCATGTCAATTGAAAAGCATGAAGATGATGTATCATCTTCTGAAAATCTTAGTATCTTTTGCATATAAAAAATAACTTTTTCTTCATCAACTCTTAAAATTAGTAGTCCTTGATGGACATCTATGATTGTCCTGTCTGTTGCAATAAATGGTCTACCCAAAATAATTGGTTCATCAGCACATTCCTTCATTTCAAGTACTGTGAAATCTACAGGAAAAATAAATTTATCTATTCTTACAAGCACGTTTTCAATTATTCCCTTTAGTCTCTTAGTACTTTGATCAGCAAATTGAAGTGAAACACATGTGTCTTTCATTTCACCAAGATCTAATTTTTTAAAAATAGAAAATGGCATTAAATTTATTGAAGCTCCTGAATCATAAAGTGCTTTTTCAATGTATACTCCTCCAAAGTACATGGAATGGTAAACCTACCTGGTCACCGAGTTTTTGTGGTAGCTTATTTTGAAGTATAGTACTGCAGTTTTCAGTAAGCATTACCACAGAAACTTCTTCCAATTTCCTTTTGCTTGATAAAATTTCTTTTAGAAATTTGGCATATGAAGGAATTTGCAATAAAGCATCAATAAAAGGAATGTTAATGTGAATTTTTTTTAAAATCTCCAAAAACTTTGCAAATTGATTATCAAGAATTTCTCTTTTCATCTTTTGTGGGAAAGGAATTGTAACAGGGAAAGAAGTCAATTTTTTAGTATTTTTTTCTTCTTTTTTCTTGGCTTCTTTCTCTTCTGATGGTTGAGATGGTATCTCAACATTTTCTCCCTTATCTACCTGTTGTTCTGACTGATTCTTTTCTTGTCTGTTTGCATAGGGTTCATCAAGAGTCTTACCTGACCGTAAGGCAATGGCCTTACGGCGTTCTATTGTATTTTTCTCTGTATTGCTTGGTAAAGGTCCTTGAATCTTTTTAGACACAAGAGTTGCCAATTGGCTTAACTGAATTTCAAGATTTTTTAGAGCTGAATTTTGACTTTCCATTTTTTCAGCAGTAACCTTAATGTACTTGTACAAAAGGTCATCAAGACTTGGATGGCCTTGTTGAGGCCTTTGCTGATATGGAGTTGCTTACTGATAATGCCTGAAATTTTGTTGTCCACGAATTTGATTTTGACATCCGGGTGGATTCTGTACCTGTTTCTTTTGGTAATTTTGAGAGTTTTCAACACCATTTGTATTCCTCCATTAAAATCCTGGATTTTTTTGTACTAATGGACTTCCAAAAGGATACGGCTTATATCCGATGACATTGACCTGTTCATCATATTTCTTGACATTCGTGGTTTAAATGGTTTCCTCCACACAAGTCACAAGCCTCAGACTGGCTTGGTTGTTGTGCATTTACCTGAAATGATTCAAATTTTTGTGCCAAAGAAACAATCTGTTGTGTTAGTGTATTTAAAGCATCCACCTGATTTACTGTAGCAGCTTTCTTAATGATTACACGCTCAGATGGCCACTGTATGGCATTTTCAGAAATTTCATTAAGCAATTGCAATGCTTCTTCTGTAGGTTTTCCCATTATGGAACCTCCTGCAGCTGCATCTATTACATTTCTAGAAGATGGTTTCAAACCATGATAAAAAATGTACAACTGCATATGTTCAGGAATGTCATGATGTGGACATTTCCTTAACATTGTTTTCAATGTTTCCCAAGCTTGATAAACTGACTCAGTGTCAATCTGCAAGAGGTTAGATATATCCTATCTTAACTTTGTTGTTTTAGCAGGGGAAAAATATTTATTTAAAATTTTTTGAGTCATTTGGTCCCATGTGGTAATAAACCCTTGCGGCAAACTTCGTAACAAAGTTTTGGCCTCTCCTTTTAAAGAAAAAGGAAATAGCCTTAACTTAATTACTTCATGAGGTTCTGTCACGACCCAAACCCACACTGGTCGTGATAGCACCTCTCGTGAAGACAAGGCCAACCAACTAACTCAATTCATTTCTTTAACACTTACTAAGCATAAATAGATGGAAAATGCAACTTAAAGAACATTAATTATCAACATTATAGCCTAACTCAGCCCGACCGGAGTGTCACAAGTCACGAGCATCTAGGAGGGTCTTTATTACAATTTTAAAGTCTATAATACATAGAGTAAAATCTGAAAATCAAGAAGAAGAAGAATCTCGGTGCCGCGAATGCCGGCGGTCACCTTGCTTAGCTACGATAGCAATACCTTTAATCCGCTACTAACCCGCTACCGGGTGAACACTACCTGGAACTGCACGCGAGGTGCATGGAGTAAAGTGAGTACTTCCAACTCAGTGGTAATAAGAGCGAATAATATCTGAGCGATAAGAAAACACGTATGAGCACTCCAAAATGCTATAACGGACAGTATAACCCTTTTAGAAAAATAGTAAAACCGTAACACCGAGAAAATCCTTTAAAAAATCTCAAGCTCAGTTAAAAATCTCTTTTGAAAACATGCCTTTTCAATAATTGTGAAAAAATAATTTCAACAGGCCGGAAATAATCAGAAATCTGCCCCTCGGGCTCAGTATCAACCTCTCAGTGCAGTATCAGCCCTACGGGCTCACTCCCAACTCACAAAGTGCAACATCAGCCTCTCGGGCTCACTCGCAACTCACATGGTACAACATCAGCCTCTCGGGCTCAGCACTCCTTAACATGTAACACCAGGGTATCTGGTCAACAAGGCAAGTAATAGCATGTATGCCAATGATATGTGAGTGCTAAAAATCATGCCACATAGTACAAATAGGAATGAATGCATGAATGTAATGCAATGCACATGACCGCTGTGGCGCGCAGCCCGATCCATTTGGGTACCCTTCGCTTACTGGGGGTATGTACAGACTCCGGAGGGGCTCCTACAGCCCAAGCACTATAATACTGCGGCGTGCAGTCCGATCCATATAATATATCACTGCGGCGTGCAGTCCGATCCATATAATATACTACTGCGGCGTGCAGTCCGATCCATGTATGTATATGCATATACTGCTGCGGCGTGCAGCCCGACCCATGTCTCAGTCCAGAAATGCACACATAACACTGCTGCGATGCGCAGCCCGATCCATGCTAAGTCCAGCAAATGCACATAAGCCCTTTGGGCAATAGTAAAATAGCAGTTCTGAGCTCAAAACGTCAGAAAAATATCATTCAAGTTTTCAAATCTTAGAAAAATGGCTGAGTTTGCAAAACAGTATTTAGAACCTTGGACTGAGATCAAATAATATGCAACGTAATGCAAAAATAGTGATATCAATCCCTGAAGGATTCAAATAATCGGCACGAAGCCCAAAACATGGCAATCAGCCCAAATCATGATAACATCAAGTAGTTTTCAGTCAATCACGCAGTAAAATCACAACCGGGATAGACCAAGTCACAATTCCCAACGGTGCTCTACCCCATGCTCATACCCGGCGTGCAAGTCACCATAATACAGCACTATGATGTGCAAAATCCGGGGTTTCAAACCCTCACGATATCATTCACAAGTATTACTCATCTCGAACTGGTGAAATTCCTCGCTCGCGATGCCTTTGCCCCTCAAATTAGCCTCTACGCACGTCGAATCTAACCAAAACCAGAGCGAATACATTACAATATGCAAATGGGACAATGCCCAATTGAAAACAATCGAATTATAGCAAAAACCTCAAAACTAGCAAAACCCGAGCCCCGGGCCCACTTCTCGAAAAATTCCAAAATTTACATCACTGGATTCCTCATCTCGCCACGAGTCCGTACATATAAATTTTATCAAAATCGGAGTTCAAATGCTCCTTCAAAATCCAATTTCTCATTAAGAAAACACAAGCCCTAGTTCTTCCCTTTTTACTCAAATTCCATGTATTTAGGTGTTGATTCTTCAATAAAATGATGTTTCTAAGTCAAGAGACTTACCTCCAATCAATACCAGTCGAAAACCCTCTTCAAATCGACCAAAAAGCTCTCTTGGTGGAGTAAAAATGATGGAAATAATAAATGGGTCGCGGATGAAATAACCCTTAAAAGCATTCTTCCTAGGTATTTTAAACCCTATGCGATCGCATCACTACCATTGCGATCGCATAGCAAAAATTTCATCTTCCCAAAATTCCTCCTATGCGATCGCATCACCGGCCCTGCGATCGTGTAGCACAGTCTTCCACCTCTACGCGATCGCACTGCTTCTCACGCAAACGCACTGACCATCCTCTCAAACGTATGCGATCGCACAGCCCTTTATGCGATCGCATAGAGCAAATCTGAGCCCCCTGCCAAACCTTCTATACGATCGCAATGATGCCTATGCGATCGCATTAGAACAAAAATTCTGTGCAATTTTTCTACTGCATTTTCCAACTCAAAAATCCCCGTTAGTCATCCGAAATCACTCCGAGGCCCCCGGGACCTTAACCAAAAGTACAGACATGATCTAATACCCTATCCAAACTTGCTCGATTCATAAAAATACTATCGTTAACATCAAAATCCTCAATTTTTATCAAATCAAAGCCTAAGTACTTCAAGAACTTCCGAAATGCACTTTCGATCAAAAACTCGACCAAACGATGTCTGAATGACCTGAAAATTTGCAGACATATCCAAAATCACCTAACGGAGCTACTGCAACTCTCGAAATTCCATTCCGACCCTCGAATCAAAATCTCACCTATCCACCGAAATTCGCCAAAATTCCAACTTCGCCAATTCAAGCCTAATTCTACACCGGAACTCCAAATTCAATTCCGATCGCCCTCCTAAGCCACAAATCACCTCCCGGAGCTAATTAAATCATCGGAATTCACATCCGATCCTCCTAACTATATAGTCAACTTCCGATTGACTTTTCCAAAATAAGCTTCCTTCAATGAGACTATGTGCTTCATTTCCAACTAAAACCAATTCAATTCTATCCGATCAACTCGAATACTGATATTGAAACATAGAACAACATAGTATGGGGGAAACGGGGCGGTAACTCACGTGACGACGGTCCGGGTCGTCATAGATTCTCCATTATACTTTGTAGTTTCAACAAATTCTAAAAAGTCAATTAAATGATTATGTGGATCTTCACTTAGATCACCAGTGAACATGCAAGATTGTTGAATTGTTTGAATCAGGACTGTCCTGATTTCAAAGTTATTGGCTGCTACTGGAGGTTTCTTGATACTAAATTTACAGTTAAAGCGATCAGCTCTAGCATAATCCCTTAGGATTCTATTTGCTGGTCTTGGCACCACTTCATCAAACTGCTCTTCTACATGAGCTGGTGGTGGAATTTATAGTGGATTATTATCATCTTCTAATTGGTGCTCCATTCTGTTACAAGTTATGTTTTGAGACGATATTTCTCCTTTCCTGCACAATTGCAAAGTTTTTTCAATTTCAGGAACGTAATTGGCCAACTCTTTTGCAGAAGAGCGGGTCATAAACTATCTGAAATTAAAGTAAAATAAACACAATTTCCTAAAATAGTAATAGATAGTTTTAAAAATAAATTAAAAAAATAGTACGGTAATATTATAGGTAACAGTTATAACTAACCATCAAAAGAAATAATATAATACTAATTATATTATATGAAAAAAAAATTCAATAATGAATTAAGTATGTTGAAGGACTAAAGTACTATCAATTAAAATATTATTTTATAAAAATATAGTAAAAGTAATAGTTATAATAGTAATATAGAATAGTACAAAGGATACTTTTAGAACTAGAATAGTAAAAACAAGTACTTACAATTATAATAATAATAATAATAATAATAAAATATACTTAAAAAATGACAAATGAAAAAATGAGATTGTAAATTACAAAATTAGTATATTATACTATTATATAGATGTTAGTACTAACAATACTAATATAATAATATAATATAAAATAAAGTAGGTTGAAGTACTAACTATGAGAAATATCTCTTTTTTTCTTTTTTTATATTCTTTTTTTTAATAATATTTTATAGAATTGCTCCTAATAATAGTAACAATTATATTAATAGTATGTAGGAGATAACATTTTGAAGGAAAAATTAACAATAATAATAAATTCTTAAATTAGTAATAAAATATTTAATCTGAAGTAGATGTGTGCCAATCCCCAGCAACATCGCCAAATATTTGACGAAGCTTATGTGTATAGGATTTTCTGCACGTGCTCTATCAAATTCTAGTATAGTTTATGATATCGTCTCATAGAGATTAGACAATTTAAGCTACAGACTTATAATATTTTGACTAATATTTGAGACAACCAAATTGATGAAAGGTTTGTTTGAAATTATAAATTAAGATAAATTTCTTCTGAAAAGTTTATATCTAAAAAGAGTTGGGAATCGTTGAATTCACTTGATATATCATTACAATAAAATCTCAGGTTCATACTTATTTCTCTAAAGAATAATTGCTTATTGCTAATACAATTATATTTTACACTAAGAAATAAATAAATAATTAACACTCTGCGAGGTTATGTCAATTAATTGATTTAAAACTAGTAAAGATTAAACTGAAATATCTTGCCTGAATTGTGCTCAAGCATAGTAAAAACTTCGTGAGAATATTTTTACTAGAAAATCAATAATCTCGCCTTCAACAATTTCTCCGTTAGAATTAAAACTGAGGAAAGCAAGATTACAGGCTTGAAACAATAATCTTACTAAAAATTATTTTAACTCTAATATTTTGTGCTCAAGTGTAGTAAAAACTTCGTGAGAATAGTTTTACAATAAAATCAATAATCTTACCTTCAAAAATCCTCCATGAAAATTAAAACCGAGGAAAGCAAGATTATAGACTTGAAAATCTTATTAAAAATTACTTTCACTCCAATATTCTATTCATCAATTATTATATATTAATTTTGCTCCGTGAGAATTATAAAATTAATATAAGAATAACTTAGGTATAAAATATGTAGATGTGATAATAATAATTAAAAAATCATGATTCCATCACAATATGAAATGTATATAGAGTTTCAGGCCAAAAATGTATTAAAACTGAGATAATATTATTAGATAGAAAATAGGATACAAAGAGGGATGATTTTTCATCTACAAACAAATGGCTATTTATAGGAAAATTCCTACAAGGCCTTGGTGAGAAATTGCAATATAATATTAATATATCATATGGCCTTGATGAGAAATTGATATGGCAATTTGTCCTGAAATTTTGGTGAGAATTTGCCATAACTTTGTATCTCTTGACTCTGTCTAGTCTTAGATAAAATTGTCTCGGATGTATCCTTCTTCCTTGAACTGTAGGTTATTTCTATTTCTCTTTTTTCATGTATTCTTTTTCATGCAAGAATTGTTAGAAAAGTGCGAGAATAGGACATAAATTGGTCATGTTTTATATCTAAAATATTATATTTCTTTATTAAAATATACAAATAATTTATATCCATCAAAACTCCTACAGCAACCGTCTCCCGAAGATACGATCCCGAAACTTATTCCGTGAAAGTTAGAAACGACGAAACTCCCCAGGAGTGATAGGACCTCAAGTCCTCGCAGGCACATCATCACTTATGCACGCCAGTCGAGGAACAGCGACCTCCAAAATGGAGAACTCGGGACCGTCCCGATAAGGAGATTTGAAGAAACTCCCTCGGAAGAAACTATGACGTAGCGCCACTGCTCAACACCTGATCTCGAGGACCCGTTCACCGTGCTAGCTCGGTCCCTGGAAGCGCACGCCGACTCCATCAAAGCAATGCCAAAAGGGATCAATGCACCGAAGGCCGGAAGAAGAAGAAATAAAGTGTCATGGGAAGCCGCACCTCGCTCCCCGATAGGGAAAACGAGACCGCTCCCGGTCCCGAGTAGTGCCTTCGCCCAAAACCCAAACAAAGCATACCCGGTGACTCCAGAGTAATTCAAGCAAAGCTTGGTCGAATATCCGGTCAAGGCTTAGTCGGATGCCAGCAACCGATACGGACCCAAATCAGGGCCGTAGATGATCGTCGAGGGACCTCCTCGGGTTCAGCATATCCGTGAAGATTCTCGGCAGAGGAACTGATACTGAATGAATGGAGCCATCGTCCATATGGCGCAAACGAAAGAGATGATTCGAGATACAGCACGTCTTGAAACAACGAGGCAGTAGCCCAGGACAACACCCTCGAGGAACCTCCAATGATACCAGATTCAACAAGACACAGCCGATAAGGAAACCCCGCCCGATAGGGCACGACTTTAACGTTGCAGTTCCATGCATAGTGGTCATCATAAGCGAAGCTAGGAACTCTAGGTGGCTCAGATCTATTCAATCGAAACCCTTCCAGGCAAACCATGGACCGCCATGGAAATCACGAAACGCTCGGATTTACAAACCCAAAAGAGCAACAACTACGCCATTTAACAAAGGTTGCTAAGTGAGCAGACCCGGATCCAGATCCACGGGAGGAAGGAGATTGGGCAAAATAAAGCCGGCAAGCCGCGGCGCATCATCACGGCTGTAAAAGGATGGCGGCACCCTGCAAAGATCCGTAGAACGTAGAGTGCAAGTGGCCATCACCAGAAAGGGACGGTCCCAAAAAATGCTCCCAAAGGACACCCTTTCGCTCGAGGAAAAGGACGTCGAGATTCCACCTCGGCATCGCATTAAGGTATTGTTAATCCCTTCTTTCATTCGACTCATTTAAAATAAAACATGCATTTATGAGTATAGGTGGTCCGGCCAAATTATACCGACGATATCGGGCCGAAGCCGATAGGACACTCCGGACCAATGTCGCTTTTGGACCGAATCTATGATAGTTTCCTAATGGCGGTTTCCACAACGACCAAAATCAATCCCCCTACGCAACCTGCCCGAGCTCAGGCTGATACGTCGAGCGCACAGGGCGCAGACGCTTTGTGCAGACAATGGCGAATACATCGCCCGTGGCGCGACTCTGATCCTGCTCCGCCAAAGGTGCAAAACTCCACGACAAATGCAGGGGAAAACATCTAGCTACAAGCGACAAGAGGAGATCCCTCACCTTATGCCCATGGCAAGCATTGCCCTGGAATGAGGTCAAAGGGTAAGGATAATCATATCCTTGGTCAGGCTTGGTCGGACGAGGAAGACGACTGCAGCGGGGCTTGCTCCCCGAAACGCCGCCTCCTTTTATCATTTCCTATATTTTGTTGTTGCTAATATGTACGCAGGCAGGCAGCTGAGGCATTCGGTAACTCTAGATCTGCGGCCACCACGGGGCCCGTCGGGCATTCTTTCCTCGACCGGGTTTCTAACATGAAGAAGGTTCTGCCAACAAGATTATTAGCAGGACTGCACATCCCCGGGGAGGGGACCCGACGAGATCGTGATCCTCTCCCCTAAAAATTGCCAATATGGAATCATACAAGCACATCGGATAATTAGGGAAGTCACATCCAAGTGGACCAGACTCATAACAACAAAACAACATGTATTCACGGCTTATATTTTTGCCAAGCAATAAAGAATATTTTTTAAAGCATTCCACGATCCGAAGAGGACTATTTTGGCTTATCCACGGCAAAACACCTCTCCGCTTGATGTACCTCGAGATACCCGAAGACTTAAAAAATTCGGTATCCAGGTGACCCCAGGGTCAAAATGTCGGGCTCATCAAGCCCTTATAGTGCAACTCCGAGCTCACGAGAAGCGGTCTTCAGGCTTAAACAACTCAATGACTCGTAGACTGCCACCAATCTCCATGCACTGGAAAATCTGAAATTGTAAGACCTAACGGGCAGCCTCGGCACAACCAGATCTATTCTTCATACACTGTAAGACCTCAACATGTATGACAAACTGTAAGACCTCAACATGCATGAAAAATCCCGCAGTTGAGGTTATACATCACATTTGTAAGAATCCCTAAAGGGCATACCCTTGGTGTAGACGCCTAAAACTATTTCTTGGGATAAAAAATTACCCTGGCCAAATGCACATGATTCCTGTCAAAATGGATACTACCGCCCAAAAAATGCGACTCGGGGACGCCTGACTGTCACTAAAAAATCCTCAAAATCTACTTCGAAAAGAACCGGTTAAAAATAGGCTTCCCACAACAGGCAAAAAATGAGTCCTGACCACGTCGACTCCAAAATCATAAAAGCATCGATCTACTCGACCTATGAGCTATGAACCTTACGAGGTGCTCAAAATATCACCGACTACGACTTGAAATCGAAGTTCTTTCCGAACTGACGATGGTTCAGGAAAAAATATTCTATAAGACCTTAACGAGAGGAAATAAAGCCTACAAAAGCCTCCGGGCCTCACGTCAAAAGGTCTCTACTAAAAGGTCTCAGCGGCCGAGCAACAGAAAGGCCACCATCGCTGGTCGAGAGCTCAAATGAGATTTGAGGGTCGATTACAACTCGAGTCATAATGCGACTCGGAGACTGGACCCAAAAATCATAATACTCCCAAGAGCATGACATCGATGCCACTATCGCCGACCAGAATATCCAAAAAAATTAAAGGGTCAATTACAGCTCGAATCGAAATGTGACTCAGAAACTGGACCCGGAAAATCGCCAAACGCCCAAGGGCAGAAAATAAAAACCATTATCACCAGCCCAAACAGGCGCAAAGGTAAGTTAAGCTCGAGTCGGATCCCGACTCGGAGGCTGAACACGAAGATAGTCAAAAAATGCAAGCCTAAAGGCTATCCGGGATTGAATCGGTCCAGTGAAAAAACTCCAACAAGCATAAATGCAGAAATTACAAGTTGCGGGGTCCCCCCTATTATTACAGGTCAATAACAACGTGTAATCTTGGCCTACGTCGTATAGTGATATCTATATATGTATATAAACAGCAAAGAAGGCAGGGAATATTTGTTCCCCTTTTATTTTCTTATTTTGGAAGCTACAGCCCATCGGCCTCCTCCTCATCAACTGAGATCAGAAACTTGACATCAAGCTTTGCTCCCTTGGCATGTCCGATCTCCTCCGAGAGATCGAAGACTTTGGCATGAATCTCTTCGAGGATCTCCCTCCGGGATCTACATCTCTCATATTCCCTGCTATTGCCTGCACGATCAATGGCCTTGTTCAGCTCGGCCCTAACAACAGCAGCGCTATTTGATCAGGCTGCTATCTTTTGTCCCGCTCGGGTGTTATTTATTACGAACTCAGCCCAAATGTTTGCCATCTCAATTTTCTCCCTCGATAGCTCGGATGAGAGCCTCGCGGTCATCTTCGCCCTAGCAGAGTCATTTGCACGAGCAACCTCAATTGGTGCCTAAAAAATGGATGTCACATCTTGAGCTCTCTCTTTGGCCTATGAATGGGCATTAACGTGCGCTCGCAGCTCGGTAAATTCACGATTGGCAGCACCAACCTCGCCCCAGAGTTTCTCTAGCTCAATGCTTCAAAGGCCGGTAAGATAGAAAAAAGGGATGGGAGGGAAATACGAGCCATCACGGAAAGCGGAATACCTGTTTCTCAAAGAAGGCCTCCCGAGCACGGCTTCGATCCGCCTCGCACCTTAAAGAAACGAGCTTATTTTACTTTACTACGCATAGATGCTGGAGGGATTTTCCCCTTTTCGGAGCTTCCTACAGCCGAGTCTCGCAATGAAGTAGATCGACTTTGAGCCTGTCGAAAGCCTGAAAAAGAGAAACCAAGCGTATGAAGAAAAAAGAAGAAAGTACCGGGCCAGAACATCCTTATAACAATCGAAAACTCACCGCAAGGCCAAATGATGAGCCTCCCCGAGGGCCGAATCTATGTCCAATAAAGCTTTAGTCTCGGAAGCTGGTCTACTGACCGAATCATTTCCTCTCAGCCGCTGCACAGAAGGCGCCTCACCACAAGACATTTCACACCACGGAACATCTTTCCTTTTGCCAACACTCCTTGATTCTTGAACTGGAGGTCTCGCCTCGAATGAACCTTCGGCGCCTACAATAGGGGAACCAAGCTGGTCAGCAAAGATGAGGCTGCCCTTGAAAAAGGAAAGAAAAGGGTAGGAAGAGAACACTAGGCACCTACCACGATAATTTACCTCCCACCTCCCTTTTGAAAGATCTCGCCACCGGTGCCTATCATGAGTCCAGCATGCTGCCAGCTTACGAGACCATCCGGCTAAGTTCGAAACCTCATCAGGGAACCAACGAGTTGCTATAAGCAAAAGACGGGAAGAAGTCATTGTGGGTTCGACATCATATGAAGAAAAAGCAGAGTGCTTATGTGAGGAGCTCCATTTCTCAGGGAACGGCAAGAATTCTCCGAGGATAACGTCAATCGTCCAAACTCAAACAAAGTGGATCATCCAATCATGGTCTTTATCCTCTTGACCGCCGATCATAGGAGCTCGAGTAGACCTACGCTGAAGAGTAACCAGACCTCGGAAGCAAAATGGCCCGTACAACCTTATGAGGTGACTAAGAGTAAAATCTATCCCAGCCTTGTCGGCAAAGTATCTCATCGACCGTACTATGCTCCAGAAGAAGGAATAAACCTATGCCAACGTTACTTGATACCTTTTACAAAAATCAAGCACAACTTGGTCTGGGGAACCTGGCGCGAGAACGTCAATATACAAGCTCAAGAACCTTCAACATACGTCGTGACGTTCTCCTCGGTGGAAAGGGCTTGCAGGACCACGCCTTCCCCCCGTCCATATTTTCTCATGATCCCCCCGAGGTCCTCCTCTACCACCAAAGAGGTAATTCTCGACACATGCCCCCAGTGGCCCAGAATATTGGGAGGTTTTCCCGGCGTAGCAATGCTTCTCAAGGTAGTGTGCTCTGAGCATTTCTCTCCCGACGTCGGGGGAGGGCCACTATCGCTAGCCGAAGGCAGAATGTAGGACAGAGTCCCCTTCATCCGAGCATCAGACGTCGAAGCGGTGGCCATGGCCACAACAGAATAATGGGAAGAAGAGGAGTATCCAGGTAGAAATTACCTAAAGTAGAGAAGTGAAAAGGCTCGCGGAGGGCACCTGGCTCTACAGAAGAGATGAACTTATCAAAAAAAATAACTGCAGAATCATCTTTTGAGGGAGGGATAGACAAATGTATAAGGGCTAGGCAACAAGTGACCAATTGCCCAAACAGGCCAATTAATTCTGACTGTGTTAACGTCACCCTCCCTTTGGGGAATGCAATGGTGGAATTACTCTAGGCTCCCACGTAAATCGTGAAGGAAGGGGGCCTCGGGGAATCCCCGACGTCGGTCCGCAGGAGCTATCAACTCAACCTCGGCTACAAAATACAAAAAGGCTCCAAAAGCCCGATAGTCGATGCTCTGAAGCAAGAAGAACTACCGGAATAGTGACTCCTTTCATATGTTAATGAAATAGTCGTACATCTTTGTAGTATTCATTGCCCTGAAAGGAGAAAATATGAAACCAAAAAAAAAAGAGAAGGGGCATACAAAAAAGAGAAGGGAGGCTCGAAGACTACTACTCGCCGCTATACTCTTTGCCCTCGTCAGGAACAATTAAACACTCCAGTTCCTCCTCTGCCACACGGGCCTCGTTCAGGTCAGCAGATAACTCGAAGCCTCGGGCCTTAAGTTCTTCCACGACCTCCCTCTTTCCTTTCGCCTTGGCGTGAACAACAACATGGACCAGTTTCTGCTCAACCTCCAGAGATATGTCACGAGCCATCGCATGCGCCGTAGCCGCGTCCGCCTTGTAAGCAGCAGCGTCTCGTTCCATATCGAGCTTAGTTGCGGCCAAAGCAACAATCTCCATGTGGGCATCTGAAAAAAGGCCCCGTGATGTCGCCAACTCCCCGGTCACATTCTCATTCCTCTCCCTCAGCCCAAAGACCTCGCTTCCAACTCGGTGATCCTCGAGCTTCCCTGCTCAACCTTCATTAAGAAACAAGACGGTGAATATGTGAACACAAAACACATATAGATACTGAGCAAAGGAGCAGATATAAAAGAAAAAAAAAAGAATACCTGAGCAGCAAGAGCAGCATTCTCCCAAAGAGCCACCTCTAAAGAGGCTTGAAGCTCCATCAACTCTTTATCTCCCTGGGCACCTCAAGACTTCGAGTCTTGCAGTTTCAGAGCAACAGCATCACGCTCCTTCTCATGGCGTGCAAGTTCCCCACGGAGTAGAGAGATGACACGCTCATATATCTCTTTATACTACAGCATAATGGGGAAATTAAGAAAAATGATGAATAACGTCCGGGGACGAAAAGAAACACTAAAGGAAAAATCATCACCTGCCGCAGGGATTTCCCCACTACATCGACGGTGTCAGATACATCGAGGTCGAATCCGTCAGGTATGCCATCAAGAATGTTGGAAATAAAGTCGTCCCCTCCAAAAGAAGTGCCAGCCATGGCACCAACTATCCTTCCAGCATCTCTCTACTCTCCCGATGAGACTGGATAGTTTCGAATAAAGTTGTTCAGGTCACCAACTCCATCGAATAATGGTCCATGCCCTTGGAAGGCTTCGAACTCCATCCCATCTGAATTCGTAGCCCTACTGGCAAAAGCTACATTAAATCTGGCTGAGCGATTTGAAACCACATTGCCATCCTCATCGAAGACCTCCAGCTCCTTAGCCTTGCCGGTCCTTACCGTCCGGAACTCAGCAGCCTCCGACCGGGGCACCAGCGAACCTCTCTCACTGGGCCTCGATCTCCTCCTCAGCAAACTGCCATCATTATCTTCCTCACCGACATCAAGATCCGGATCATAGGTCGGGACAATAATCTTGTTAGGTCGAGCAACAACCACCTTATTTTCCTTTCTTGTTCGTACCGAGTCCCAAGGCCTCCATTTCACCACCAGGGGATGGCCTCATCAGCATATTTTCCCCAAGGCCTGCACTGACATGATGAACGCACAACTCCATTGATTAGAGCCCAAGGGGAATAAAAATACAAAACACATGTAGAAAAGAAACTTCACCATGGTTATTGGCCAACCAGCGCTTCTCGGCCATGATGGTCCAGGACCGGAGATGATACGGAAACCTCCTTCTAAGCGCTCGATCCACCTCGCCAAGTTTGGGATCTCCTCAGGGTGCCAAGGAGAAGCTAGAGAAAGTCGCCAAGAGGTTATCACGATGCACGAAAGAAAAATTGAGAAGCGATTAAAGGGAAAATATACTTACGCCAATAGTTCCACCGTACGGGAAAGGGAATCCATTGGACCCAGATGATATTCGAGGTTCGCACTCGAACAAACCTGATCATCCACCCCTAGTCCTTCCCTTCATCAACGCTTGTAAAGAAAGGCTTTTTGGACCGTTGCCAAAACTTGATCAAGCTTCGGTACAGCCGGGGATGGTATAATCTGACCAGATGACTGAGGGTGAAAACTTCACCTGTGACCCCCTCAGTAAAGTGCCTGAGCATCAGTACAATCCTCTAAAAAGACGAGGAGATCTGGTCGAGGATCACTCGATACCTAATGCAGAAGTCGAGGATCACCGGATCGATTTCCAAAGGAGGAGATTTTACGGATTCGTCGGGACCCAAGGTAAACGGATAAGTATATACGTGAAGAAAGCCCTCTTTAAAACCAGTAATATCGTCACTAGAGGCAGGAATTTCTACTGTCACTACTTCACTCCATCGATAGTCTCCTTTCACATTGTTGACATTTGTCACGACGCTAATGTATCGAGATACATGCTCATATCAACCCGGCATAGACGGGGGAGTTTCGATGTCAAAATATTTCAACGTATCAAGCTTGGGAGGGATCCACTGCTCTAAAGAAGGAACCGATTTATTCTCCCCCTAGCCGATTGGGATGATGATGCAGTGTCGTTCTGACGAGGTACTGTCCAGGAAGTCCTAGCTATGAATAATGGTGAAGCCTTTCCGAAAAAAGAGAGAAGGATGAAAATATGTCAAATAAGTTGAGATTCTGATTCACGAGCCTGGAGGAAGGACGAAGATGAGGAGCATCTAGCGATCGGAGCATTTTATAGGAATCGATTGGGGAAGCAGAAAGAACGAACCTGCAACAGTTCATGGACTCCTCAATCGCCGCATATGACGGTGGCCCCGCACAGTTCCCTGGATTATGTCATTTAATGCTCTTATATGGATTATGTCATGGTAATAATGTCCTCGAGGCTACAATTCAGTATCGTTTCCTATCACTTGGATATAGGAAATGCGGAAACTATCTATGTGCAGTAAAATCGGGGGAGTCTATTTCCCGCCATCGAGATACATTCGGAGTACCCTAACGACACGTCGAGGACATAAGGTCATGATCAAGCTCCTTATCTTGAGTATAATCTATGACTCTGTAGTGGCTCGAAGGTCAGAGGATCTGTCCACAACCTAGAAGAAGTCGCGCGGACGATAAACTCCCAAGGGGATGGCCTAAATCAATAGGTTCTAGTGTCTTGTCCAGATGTCCCATCCCTGTATCTTTACATTTAATACACCCTGTACTATATCGAGTCCCATCTCCTATATAAGGGGGACTCACCAAACCTTGTAAAGGACTGATCTTGCTCCACTTCTCCACAAATGCAATAATCTCTCTCTCTCTCTCTCTCTCTCTCTCTCTATCTCTCTCTCTTTCTTCTAAGTTATTTGTCTTCATCGACCTCGAGGTCGCCCTAATGCTTTATTATCTCATCGTTTGTTCTTTGTTATTTTGCTCAATATTGATAGTATAGATCCTTGCTTATCTACATTTTTACTTGTTATCCCCTTCCTGAATACCCTCGATAAGCCCTAGATAGGCTCAAGGCTCAGCTCTGAGGTATCTACTGGCTGGCTTTACGCCCGAGAAACATCCCCTTACTGGTTCGATTATTGCTTCGGTTAACTCAATCTTTATCATTTTACGTCACGTTTTAGCACTAGCCACCCTTACAAACTAGCTCGGGAATAGATCACGTATTTTTAGAATCCTATTTACAAATTTAATTGTTGTTACCATTTTCACGGTAAACAAAAATTCTATCTAAATGCCATCTGGAGTCTTGTCTTGATTCTTGACTTACTTCCCGCATTGACTTTAGACTGAAACGTGATGCTCTTAATGCAACAGACAATGAAATATTCTCGCAGGCTTGTTTCTGGATCAGATGATGAGAAAATGGATCTTGACCCTATGTTTTCGCATGCATTACGTCAAAGCTGGTTACGGTGGGTATTCAGATCAAATGTTCCACTTTCTTTAGCAAGAACCAAAATTGTATTTCAGCACATCCAACCTGTGATTTATAGAAAAATCTGCAAGCCATCACAAATAAAGAAAATGAACAAAAATTTTCTGCCCCAGTTTGTACTAGGAAATTTTTTGTGATTTATTAAAAACACAATAAATAATCGTTGCTATTGCAAAATGAAGAACTGAAAGAGAAATGGGCTCTTTTTTCATTTTGATAATAGGGGATGTCGTACCCTATGTTAACAAGATGGAAGGCAACTAGAGGATATATGTCACGACCCAAAATCCACTAAGGGTCGTGGTGGCGCCGGACACCGCTGTCAGGCCAGCCAATTAGATTACCGATTTAAAAATCCTTTTTAAA
>MU684303.1:179209-202510 GCA_026770625.1 Nicotiana glauca
GCATTCTACATCCTCTCGAAGGCTTGGACCAACGCACAATGCACCAAAACTAGCCAATTAACGACAAACCAATGAGAATATACTCAAATACTTGTTATCAATTCATATTATATGAACTCCCAACTTCGTTTAGTGAAATGACCAAAATGCCCTCGGGCCCACGTGCCCGGAAATCCAAATTTTCTCGAAGGTAAAAGTTACTCATGATCTTAGGAATTCAAATATATGATTTNGCTTGATGACGAAAATGACGCTCAAAGCTGCTCCAACAATCGCTCCCATGGAAGAAAAAATGAAATGAAATGAGCCCAAATCGGATTTTTAAAACATTCTGCCCCAGTCGATTTTCGCTTTTGCGGTCCTGGGACCGCTTCTGCGGTCTCGCATATGCGGACAAAAATCCGCTTCTGCGGTTCCAAACGACCCCAGGTTTTTTTGCGTCTGCGGTCTTACCCACCGCTTCTGCGGCTACCTGGCCTGCCTCCCTTTCCGCTTCTGCGAGATAAAGACCGTTTCTGCGGTCCCGCTTCTGCGGTCAAATAACCGCAGAAGCGGTTATGACAGAAGCAGCTTTCCAAATTTCAAAGTTTTAATCCGTTAACCTCCCGGATTCCGCCTGAGGCCCCCGGACCCCAACCAAACATACCAACCAATCCCAAAACACATTCCGGACTTGCTCGAGGCTTCAAATCACATCAAACAACGCTAAAATCACTAGTTACACCCCAAATTCAAGTTTATGAACTTAAGATTTCCAACTTCTATTTCCGATGCCAAAACCTATCAAATCACATCCGATTGACTTCAAATTTTGCACACAAGTCATATTTGACATTACGGACCTATTCCAACTTCCGGAATTTGATTCCGACCCCGATATCAAAAAGTCAACTCCCTGGTCAACTTTCCAAAACCTTCAAATTTCTATCTATAGCCAAACAGCTTCAAAATGGGCTACGGACCTCCGAATTCACTTCCGATTGTGCCCCCAACTCCAAAATCACTATACGGAGCTATTCACAGTCTCGGAATTCCAAACGGACATTGATAACACCGAAATGCACTTCAAACCAAACTTATGAAATGTCTTCTAAAATGCAACTTCCACAATAGGCGCCAAAACGCTCCCGGGTTATCCAATGCCCGATCCGGTCATACGCCCAAGTCCAAAATCATCATACAAACCTGCTGGAACCTTCGGATCCCGATTCTGAGATCGCTTACTTGAAATTCAAATCCTAGTTCATTCTTTTGACTTAAAGCTTCTCAAATGAGAATTCTCTTCCCAAATTAACTCCGAATTTCCCGAAATCAAATTCTGACCACGCGTACAAATCATAATACCTGAAATGAAGCTGTTCATGGCCTATGACTACTGAACGGAGCGCTGGTACTCAAAATGACCGGTCGAGTCGTTACAATATAGTACCCTATGTTGGCAATAAGATGAAGCTCGTGACACTCTAATATGCTACTAAGAAATGTCGTACCCTGTGTTGACAAAAATTAATGCAGCCACGGGATGTAGTACCATGTGTTGGCAATAAAATGAGGCTCGCGACACTCTGAGATGCTATTAAGGAATGTCGTACCCTATGTTAGAAATAAAATGAGGCTCATAGCGCTCTGAGATGCTATTAGGGAATGTCATACCCTATGTTAGCAGTGTGAAATGTAACCAGGGGATGTAATACCCTGTGTTGGCAATAAGGTAAGGATCTTGGATCTCTAAGGTTATACTAGGGAATGTCGTACCCTACGTAGGTAGTAAAATAAGGGTTGCATCATTCTGAGATTCTACTAGGGAATGCCGTACCCTACGTAGGCAGAAAGTAATGCGGCCAGGGGATGTAGTACCCTGTGTTAGCGATAAGATGAGGCTCGTGGATCTCTAAAATGGTACTAGGGAATGTCGTACCTTATGTTGGCAAAAAGTAATGCATTCAATGGATGCAGTACTCTGTGTTAGCAATAAGATGAGGCTCGTGGAACTCTAAAATGCTACTAGGGAATGTCGTACCCTATGTTGGAACTAAAATGCAACCAGGGGATGTGTTACCTTGTGTTTGGCAATAAGATAAGGCTATGGCTCTCTGAGATGCTATTAGGAAATGTCGTACCCTATGTTGGTACTAAATGAAACCAGGAGATGTAGTACCATGTGTTAGCAATAATATGAGGCTCGTGGCACTCTAAGATGCTACAAGGGAATGTCGTACCCTATGTTGGCACAAAAATGCAACCAGGGGATGTAGTACCCTATATTTGGAAATAAGATGAGGCTCGTGACTCTCTGAGATGCTTCTAGGGAATGTCGTACCCTATGTTGGCACTAAAATGCAACCAGGGGATATAGTACCCTGTGTTTGGCAATAAGATGAGGTTCGTGGCTCTCTGACATGCTACTAAGGAATTTCGTAACCTATGTTGGAAAAAGGTAATGCAGCCATGGGACGTAGTACACTGTGTTAGAAATAAGATGATGCTCTTGGTTCTCTAAGATTCTACTAGGGAATGTCGTACCTTGTGTAGGAAGAAAATAATGCGACCAGGGGATGTGTTACCCTATATCGAAGATAGGGTATTGATTTCCTATAATGAATCTAAGAGTAACATGATTACATGTATATTAGAAGAAGACTAAGTATTTGAGAACTTCACTAGGTGGTGTTCGTCTTTTCATGAACTCTTTCCTAAAATTGTTTTGTTCCTATTCTGTACAAAGAAAAAT
The DNA here is from genome assembly GCA_026770625.1 of Nicotiana glauca. Taxonomy (NCBI): domain Eukaryota; kingdom Viridiplantae; phylum Streptophyta; class Magnoliopsida; order Solanales; family Solanaceae; genus Nicotiana; species Nicotiana glauca. The sequence continues at coordinate 181,941 of MU684303.1, forward strand.
TCGTTAGTTTTAAAATGGTCATTAGTTTGTGGCCTTGATTTCTTGGGTGATTTGACGTTGAGTCCACTACACTTGTTAGAAAACTAAGTCCATTGATGGTTGTACAAATTGCCAGGAGATTATGTCTTTACTTTCTTGAGATCTTCTTTCTCAACAACAAAATCTGACTATTTTACGCCTATCACCATTTGTGTTTATTGTGCAAACAACCTTGCTCCTAAAAAAACTTTTAACTGAGTAACTTTTGTTGAATCTTGAAACATTGTTCAGTCCTTCAAGTCTTTTGCTCGTCAGGGAAAATCAATGATGGCTTTATGCCTTTGCCCATACTGTTTATGCCCAAAAATTTTCTTCATATAACGGGGAAACTATAACCAATTTTGTGGCCTTTTTTTTTGCTTTGCTTTGACAAAATTTGACTGAAAGGGACTCAAAAAACTAATGCGAAAGAAAACAAGAAGGTGAAATAATAGGTATTAAACTTAATCAAGAAGCATCCTTTTTAGGGAGAAAATAAGAAATGACTTATCAGGAGGAATATGTTGACTTTAATGAACATGACATGCACTTTGAACTGGATGCCCGATCCGTCTAATTCTCAAATCTATTGCAAACTTCACTTTGAAACTAAGTTATTTGTCATAACGATGCTTCTTGGATATATGAAGGCCTAAATCGATCAACGATGCCCTTTGTGGGTTTTCACAAATTGAGCTCTCTCATTTGCCTTTCTCTCAACTCACCATTGCCTTATAGTGACTGTGAGAGTTTTCACCAATAAGACTCTCTCATTTTATTTTTCTCTCTTTAGTTGAGACATCACTGTAGTATACCAACTTAGCATCCTCGAAAGCTGATCAAAAGGTTTTAGCAGGGAAAGGTAAAAAGAACTATTAAGTTGAATTACGATTTTTGGAACCATTTTGACGGAACAACTGTTGAAAAACAAAATAAAATCATTCTCAAATTTCTTTTAATACTAGAAAAATATGAATTTTTATTTTGGTGTGACCGAACCCCAGAGTAAGGCTTTCTACGTATTCTTTCGGAATCAGGTCGGACGTAGTTCAATTAATATGAACTTGTGTTGATGATTTTTTTTGTTGACTTTTTTTTATTAAGTACATTGGTTCCAATAGAAAGGAAACACAAAGAAATATAAACAAGGCTTCAAGGGATAACTAGGATTGACCAATATTTTGGTAGCGAGAATAATAGTCTTTCGTCATCCCAACCTGAGAATGCTAAGTGTATAAAAAAAAATGCCCCAATAGAAGTATGCTAAACGTAGCATCTCTTGACCGCATCTGCGTTGACGGATATATCTGTCACCTTTACTTCTATATCTGTCAAGTGTAGAGCTCCTTTTGACAATACTTTTCTGATAAGGTAAGGACCTTGCCAATTCGGGGTGAACTTTCCTTTTGCTTCTTCCTGAAGCGGAAAGATGCATTTTAAAGCAAGATCTCCTACCTCGAATTTTCTTGGGCACACTTTCTTATTGTAAGCGCGTGCCATTAGTTATTGGTATAACTGACCAAAACAAACTGCCGCCAAACGCTTTTCATCAATCAAACTCAAGTGTTCCAATCGGGTCTTCACCCATTCAGTGTCTTCAATCCCTGTTTCAACAATTATTCGGAAAGAGGGAATCTCAACTTCAGCAGGTATGACTGCTTCAGTGCCATAGAAACAAGTAGGGCATTGCGCTGACTGATGTACGGATAGTTGTTCGGTATCCCAAAATAAAGGCAATTTCTCGTGCCATTGTATAGACTACCATCTTCCTAAGAATCTTCTTGATGTTCTTATTTACAGCTTCAACAACTCCATTAGCTTTGAACCAGTAAGGAGTAGAACTGCAATTCTCAATTTTAAATTGTTCGCATACCTCCTTCATCTGATGACTATTCAAATTAGCAGCATTATCTGTAATAATTGTTTTTGGAATATCGAAATGACATATGATGTTAGAGTGAACAAATTCTACTACTACTTTCTTGGTAACTGTTTTCAATGTAATAGCTTTCACCCATTTGGTGAAGTAATCAATTGCAACCAAGATGAATTTGTGCCCATTTAAAGATCTCGATTGGGCTAATGACGTCCTTTCCCCAAGAAATAAAAGGCCAAGGATCCGACATAGGATATAACTCTGAAGGAGGTGAGTGAATCAAATCACTGTGAATCTAACACTGGTGGTACTTGCGAACAAAACAAAATCAATCTCGTTCCATAGTAAGCCAGTAATATCTTGCCCGAAGGATTTTCTTTACTAGAACATGTCCATTCATGTGGGGACCACAAACTGCTGAATGCACCTCATTCATAATCATTTCAGCTTCTTTGGCATCCATACATCTCAATAAATTCAAATCCGGGGTTCTTTTGTGAAGGATTTCCCCACTCAAAAAGAAACCATTAGAGAGTCGCCTAATAGTTCTCTTTTGATCCCTATTAGCATGTTCTGGATATTCTCTTGTTTTCAAAAACTTTTTAATATCACGATACCATGTTTCACCATCTAGTTCTGCTTCAATTGTATTGCAATAACCATGTTGATCCCGAATTTGAATGTTTAATGGGTCTTTGTGAGTATTACCCGAATATGGAAGCATTGAGGCTAGAGTGGCCAAGCCATCAGCTAATTCATTGTGAAAACTGGCAATATACCTAAACTTGATGGACTTGAACCTTTTGCTAAGATCCTCCACACATTTTCTATATGGAATGAGCTTTATGTCTCGAGTCTCTCAATCAACTTGAGCCTTCCGAATAAGCAAATCTAAATCTCCCATCACCAACAGTTCATGCACATTTAGGTTTATTGCTATGTTCAGACCCATAATGCAAGCTTCATATTATGTCATGTTGTTTGTACAGAAGAAAAAACTCACATCGTGGCAGGGTAATGTTGCTTAATAGGTGATACAAGAATTGCGCAATCCCTACACCGTTGATGTTGACAGGCTCATCAAAGTATAGTTTCCAAACTTGACTGTCATCTTGGACTGCTTCTTCAACTAAATTAACCTCTTCATCTGGGAAGTATGTGTTCAAAGATTCATACTCATCATCAACCGGGTTTTTTGCCAAATGATCAGCCAAAGCTTGTGCCTTCATGGCCGTACAAGTGACATAAACAATATCAAACTCTGTGAGCAAGATTTTTCACTTTGCCAATCTGCTTGTTGGCATCGGCTTCTGAAAGATGTACTTCAGGGGATCCATTCAGCATATGAGGTAAGTTGTATAGGCCAAAAGATAATTCCTAAGCTTTTGGCAGACCCAAGTTAAGGCACAACATGTCCTTTCCAAAAGAGTGTATTTGGCCTCATAAGTGGTGAACTTTTTTCTCAAACAATAAATTGCTTATTCCTTTTTGCTTGTGGAATTATGTTGACCCAGAACACAACCAAAGGAACCATCCATTACTGAAAGATATAAAAACAAAGGCCTACCAGGTTTCGGTGGGACCAAAATAAGGGAATTTGACAAATATTCTTTGATCTTATCAAAAGCTTCTTGGCACTCATTTGTCCACTTGATAGCAGCGTTCTTTTCCAACAACTTGAAAATAGGCTCACATGTGGTTGTTAGCTGTGCGATGAACCAACTGATGTAATTCAACCTCCCGAGTAAACTCATGACTTCTGTTTTGTTCTTCAGGTGAGGTAGCTCTTGAATGGTCTTTATCTTTGAGGGATGTAACTCAATGCCTCTTCGACTAACTATAAAACCCAAAAGCTTCCCATAAGGAACTCCAAATGTGCATTTGGCTGGATTGGGTTTGAGATTGTACCTTCGTATCCTTTCAAAGAACTTTTTCAAGTCTTGCACATGGTCATCTTGTGTTGTGGACTTAATGATCACATTATCAATGTACACTTCAATCTCTTTGTGCATCATGTCATGGAATATGGTACTCACGGCCTTTATGTAAGTTGCTCCTTCATTTTTAAACTAAATAGCATGAATCTATAACAATAAGTTCCACATGCAGTGGTGAAGGCGGCATCTTCTTCGTCCATCAGAATTTGGTGATACCCGGCATAATAATATCAAAAGATTAGATCTCATGTTTAGCACAATTGTCAACAAGGATATGTATGTTGGGTAAGGGAAATTTGCCTTTAGATTTGCTTTGTTTAAATCCCTATAGTCAACAAAAACTCTGATTTTCCTATCCTCCTTTAGAACCGGCACAATATTTGCTAACCATGTAGTATATCGGTCGACCCTGATCACATTTGCACTTAGTTGCTTCGTGATTTCTTCTTTAGTCTTATCACTCATGTCTGTCTTAAACTTCTTTTGTTTTTATGGATTGGTGGAAAATTAGGATATGTGGGAAGCTTATGGACCACTAAATCGGCACTCATACCCGGCATGTCATCATACGACCAAGCAAATATATCTTTGTACTCGAACAAAACTTGAATTATGGCATCTCCCGTCTTTTGTTCAATAAGAATGCTTATTTTTGTTTCCCTAGTTTCTTCAGGACTTCCCAAGTTAATTTCCTCAATTTAATTTAAGTTAGTCTTAGTCTTATTCTCAAATTGATCTAATTCCCTTTTTATTTCCTTAAGAGCCTCATTTTCATCATACTTAACTTTTTGATTCAGTATTTCGAGATTAGACAACATTTTAAGATCTGGGCATGAATTTTGCGTGTATGTCATGTTTTTAAAGCCATCATTAGTGAATCTGAAATAATAAGAAATTAAATAAATTAGGGAAACGAAATGATAGAATTTTACTATGAAACTAGAACTTCATTTCATTGAATTTGAAAGGATAGAAGGATTAATATCAAAACAAAGTAATTAAACTAAAATATCTAGATTACAACCTTTAAAATAATCCAAATACAGAAAAAGCAACAAAACAGACTACCAATACTTCTTCCTGATGGAAGAAGATTTGCTTCCCGGTTGTTAAGCGAGGTATCTAGACCAATCTGCTGAACACTTGCATGGCTAAGGCCCTTACCAACTTGAACTATATTGATCTCATAGAAAATCTCCTTGATACCTTGGCAAAATTCATCAATGTCATCCTGAGTAGAAGGCTTTGGACTTATTCAAATTGTGGTTTGACAAAAGAGTAGGCAATGTGAGGGATTGGTTTGAACAAATTCCAACCATTCTTTTTGCAGGCCTTGGTTGTGTTTATGTCAGTTGATTTAAACCCCAAGCCAAAGGTATCTTTTTTGAAAAGGGAGCAGTGGGGTTCAAAATTCCTTGCAGAGAGGATCCTAATCCTTTTCTTAGTTCATAGTTGTTCCTAACATCAGCGAAGTTACCATCATAGATGTGGCTAAAAGACGGGGATGCAGAATTGGTTTTCCTTCTTCCATTTGGTCCACCTCAATCACCTCAAATGCTTGATATATGATGGATCAAATCCTTCATTGTCCTAGATACATGGAATAGACAGGTCTTTATAGGCGGATGAGTCGTCCTCCCCATGAACAATAATTTCTTGCATGTTATACTTGAATTTGACCATTTGATGTAGGGTAGATGGTACAGCTCTAGCCATATGGATCCATGGCCTTCCTAGAAGAAAATTATAGGAAGTTTTCATATCCAAAACTTGAAAGACAATGTTAAAGTCCATCAGGGCGATTGTCATGGTGAGTTCAATTTCCCCAATGGTATCTCTTCTTGAACAATCGAAAGCTATGATGCTGACATTACTAGTCCGAATTATGTTAGTGTCAATGTCCAGCTGATATGGAGTAGAAAGAGGGCATACATCTACACTTGAACCTCCTTCAATCATGACTCCTTTTACATAATGCCCTTCATATTTGACCTTAAGATGCAAAGCTTTATTGTGCCCAGCGCCTTCCTCGAGAAAACCATTATCGCTAAAAGTTATTCTATTTACTTCAAAGAATCTTTCAACCATTTTTTCTATCTGATTCACCATTGTTTTTCCTGAGACATATGTCTCCTTCAAAGTTTTGATCAACACACGGCGATGTTCTTCCAAGTGCAAAAGAAGAGATAACAAAGATATCTGAGCAGGGGTTTTCCTTAGTTGGTCAATGATTGAGTGATCTTGCATTTTTATCTTCTTAAAGAATTCCTTCGCTTCTTTTTCTGCAGTGGGTTCTTTCACTGGCAAGTGACTTTCCCTGGCTTGCTTAGCTTTTCTCAACTCCTCTGGTGAATAGCACCTTCCAGATCGGGTCAAGCCCTCCATTCATCTATTTCTTCAACTATCTCTTTTCCTCTGTATGTCATGACAATCTTGTTATAATTTTAGGGAATAGCTTTTGTGTTTGTCACTGGGAGTTGTACAATAGGTCGGATCACAATTGGTTCAGTTATATTTCTCGAACCATTATTCGAAATGATCTTTTGAATGCTCCTAGAGATGTAAAGTTTTGGCCTATCCAATTGAACCTCCACCTTTTTTGTTCTTTCAGGAACATAGAGAATCATTTTTCCAGAACCTACCAAGTTTGAAATAGAGCTCATACCTTTCACAATCAACGGTTCCAATTGCGACGGGCTTACTATCAATTTTGGCTCTAGCCCTGTGGTTCCAATAGCCATCTTTGGATTGCCAGACTGCTTATAATCCCGATCATCACAAATCATCCCAATAAAATGTGTATTATCATGAACTGGGAGTGGATTGTTTATGATATTAGGAGTATCCTCATTGTTTGTTACCATAACTGCCTTTGCTTCAACCAAATTTTCAATGGCTTTCATTAATGTCCAACAATTTTCGGCACTATGTCCTTGGGTGTTAGAGTGATACTCACATCTTGCATTTGAGTTAAAACCTTTTGAATTTGGATTCACATAACGCGACATGATAGTTTTAATCAACTTCAACTGCATCAACTTTCAAAGTAGGCTTGTATACGATTTTCTAATTGGGGTGAAATCTTTTTTTGGCTCATGTTCTCTCACATATTCCTGTCAAGGACGAGGATTATATGGCGTCTGAAAATTCGGCTGGAGTTTATGGGAGCCTTGAGGAATCGGTGCCCTCCATTGTTGGTGATTGGAAGGCCTAGCATGAGCTTAAGCATTAAACACTATGTATAATTGTGGGGGAACTGAATATCAGGGACCCTGAGGTGGATAGTAATGTTGAGGAGAATTGGATTGTCCTTGTTGGAATTGCACATAAGAAGGAACTACTCCTCTTTAACTCCCCAGAACCCAGATGCCATCATGGGTCCTTCCACTTCCTTTTTTCGATTTCCAAAACTACCTGACCTGCTTTGAATTGCTTTAGTGGCCGCCTTAAGAGTTGCCTAACACACAATTTTTCCTGACTTCATGCCATTCTCAACTATTTAACTAATCTTAATCGCCTCAGCAAAAAGTTTAGCAATGGTGCCCAACATATAATGGAGGTAATCACGATCCTGAGCTTGGAGAAAATATTCAATCATTTCTACCTCTTTCATTGGTGGTTTGAGCATAGCAACCTCCTCTCTCCACTTGATTGCATATTCTCTAAAGCTCTATGTTGGTTTCTTATTTATGTCGACGAGAGAAGAGCGGTCTGGAACTAATCAATATTGTACTGAAACTATTGGACAAAATCTTGAGCCATATTGTTCCAAACATGCTGATCGAGGACAATCCTGTACTACTACAAAGTAGCAAGAGTGGTCGAAGCAGCTTTTACTCGAGAAGGTCGGGATCAATTTTCACAGGGAGATAGAGATTGGAATTGAGTTTCTATCTAAATTGGAGTTGCATAGTTATTCCTAATTGCACTTTAAAACATAGTTGGTTTTGATTTTACTTCTAAATTTATACTACTAAGATGCTAAATTAGGCTAATTTAAGCTAAGAGTAAACTATTGAAGGTTGTCTAAATGGTTAAAAGGCACTAGGGAAGTGACTTTCTCCAAGGTGGATACTTGACAGGTTCTGGAGTCTAATTCTAGGTTGTGATATTTGGGGATTACGATATAACTATTGCACGATTCTACTCACTCTATACCTCTCGGTAGTTCGAGTGATTTTTCCCTAATTGACTTTCTCAAGACCATTTAAGTATGACAATGTGACGAGCCAGCCCGTCGTCACGTGAGTTACCGCCCCGTTTCCCCCATTTTTATGCTTCATGTTTCGTGATCGGTATGTGGTGAGTTAGAGTTGATTTGGATTGGTTTTGATAAGGAATGAGACACTTAGTATCTTAGAAGGAAGCTTGTTTTGGAAAAGTCAACCGAAAGTTGACTATATAGTTAGAAGGCTCGGATGTGAATTCTGGTGATTTGGTTAGCTTCGGGGGATGATTTGTGACTTCGGAGTGTGATCGGAATTGAATTTGGAGGTCCGGTGTAGAGTTAGGCTTGAATTGGCGAAGTTTGAGTTTTGGTGAATTCCGGTTGATAGGTGAGATTTTGAACCGAGGGTCGAAATGGAATTCCGAGAGTTCCTGTAGCTTCATTAGGTGATTTTGGATATGTGTGCAAAATTTCAGGTCATTCGGACGTCGTTTGGTCGGTATTTTGATCGAATGTGAGTTTCGAAAGTTTTAGGTGAACTTAGGCCTTGATTTGAGGTAATTTGATGGTTTTAGTAATTTTGGATGTGTTTTTATGATTGGAACAAGTTTTTATGATGTTTTAGGAGGTGTTGGCATTTTTGGTTGAGGTCCCGGAGGCCTCGGGGTGAGTTCGGGTGGTTAAACAGAGAGTATGGAGTTTATTGCAGGTTTGAAGTTTGCTGGTTCTGTCATTTCCGCATCTGCGGAAAAGGGACAACAAAGGCAGTTCCGCAGATGCGGCTTGGTGCTCGCAAAAGCGGTTCTGAGGGCCTGGGTAATTTCCGCAGAAGCGGAGGGGTTTCCGCAAAAGCGAGCATCGCAGATGCGATTTTGGACCTCAGAAGCTGTCTGGGCATTTTTGGGAGAAACCGCAGAAGCGGTTGGGGAATCGCAAAAGCGGTGACCGCAGAAGCGGTAATTGAAGCGCAAAAGCGAAAAGGTCCGGGCAGAACAATAATAAGTCCCCTTCACGAATTTTGAAGGAGAATACATTTGGGGCTTCGGACTTGGGCGATTTTTGGACGATTTTGAAGAGCATTTCGAGAGTTTTCATCAGGTATGGATTCTTGGTCTTAGATTATGTTATTATGGTGTAAAAACATGGATTAACACTGAAAATCCAAGGGAATTAAGGTTAAAAATGGAGGTTTGGGCTTGAAATTTGAAAGAGTTTAAACTAGTGATTTGAGGGATCAAATGGGCTCCAATTTTTGTGAATTTGGTATGTATGAACTCGTGGCGAGATAAAGAAGCCTGTGATGTTAGTTTTATAATTGTTTGAGACGTGGGCCCGCTACTCGGGTTTTGCCAACTTCGTGTTTTTGGGTGTTTTTTCGAGTGCTTTCGATTGGGTTATGTCCCATTAGCTTATCATAACGTATTCCTTGTGGTTTTGGCCAGATTCTACGTACAAGGAGGTTGATTTGTGAGGGAAGCGCAAGGCGAGATAGGATTTCGGATGGCTTGAGGTGAGTAATGGTTATAAATGATGTACTGAGGGTTGGAAAGCCCGTATTTGCACTATGTAATGCTATGTTGAGATGAGATACGTGCTACATGATGAGCATGGTGATGTTACTGTTGTAGATTCGGACTCGGTCCATCCCGATTCATAACTCTGTTGTACTTTTGACTCAGACTGAGTTAGTATCAGTATATTATGGGCTAGTTGCCATGTTTGGGGCCTTGTGCCGATCTGTAGGACCCTTAGGGGGCATGTTGGGCTAATTGACCTGACTTTACCTGTTGAAATCATACTCTCATTCATATTCTTAAACTGTAAAACATAATATGAACCGGTCTTAGCAATTTGCACTCTAAATGAGAAATACCTGGGGTTGGAAACCCCATCTTAGTTGAGTGGGCCCGAGAAACCAAGTCTATATTGATTGACAGGGGTTAACGACCCCATAGTGAGGGTATTTGATATACATCGGATCGGGCTGCACGCCGCAGCAGTATATACATATACATGTATGGATCGAACTGCACGCCGCAGTAGTATGTTATATGGATCAGACTGCACGCCGCAGTAGTATGTTATATGGATCGGACTGCACGCCGCAGTAGTATGTTATATGGATCGGACTGCATGCCGCATTAGTATGTTATATAGATCGGACTGCACGCCGCAGTGATATGTTATATGTATCGGACTGCACGCCGCAGTGATATATATTATATGGATCGGACTGCACGCTGCAGTGATATATTATGTGGATCGAACTGCATAACGCAGTACTATAGCGCTTGGGCTGTAGGATCCCCTCCGGAGTCTACACACAACCCCAGTGAGCACAGTCAACTATTATTATTGGATCGGGCTACGCGCCGCAGCGGTATATATATTATTATTGTATCGGGCTACACGCAATAGCAGTATATATTATTATTGGATCGGGCTACGCACAGCAGCAGTATATATTATTATTGGATCGGGCTGCACACCGCAGCAATGTTAGTAATTTGCCGGACTTCTGAGAGATTTTCACCTGTTTTCCCTATTTAGCCGTTGTTTACTGCCTTTACTGTTGGTTATAGAACTGTGCGGTGTTTCTACAAGAATTCTTACTTCCAGTTGTTATTTATTTCTATTACTCACTGAGTTGGAGTACTCACTTTACTCTCTGCACCTTGTGTGCAGATACAGGGATCCCGGAGGCATAGCTGAGTTTGTTGTTGCTGCCTAGTTCATTTGTCGGAGTCATCGAGGTAGCTTCCTGGCGTCCGCAGGACTTGATTTCCCCTCTTATCTCTCTTTTACTTCCGCGTCTATACTTTCATATGTATAGGATGTTGCTCAGTTGTATCTAGAGGCTCTGACTCGTGACGTTAGATCTGATAGGGGCTGTATTGCTATTATTGTGGTTTCCGCACCGTTTATGGTTATCACAGATTGAAATTTTGCTTAACTGATGTTTTAAATTCAAATGACCGATAAGGGGCTTTGTATTTTGGGTTGAGAGTGTTCGAATGGTCGGGCTTGCCTAACAAGGTGTTGGGCGCCATCACGATCGGGGTTTGGATCGTGACAAGTTGGTATCAGAGCCTAGGTTACCAGGTCTCGCGAGTCATGAGCCGGTTTAGTAGTCTCGCGGATCGATACGGAGACGTCTGTATTTATCCTCGAGAGGCTGCAGAACCTTTAGGAAAACCTCACTTTCTTGGAATTCTTATCGTGCGTACTTGATTCAGCTTGAGATGTAACTCTTGAAATTCCTTCTACACGTCTGTATGCGCACATGAGCGCTTAGTATTGTAAGTGCCTTGATGTCTTGTGATTCCCCGATCGAGGGGCGAGATGTGATCCCCTAAGTTTGATGTTGGGCCAGTCTGGAGGACTTGAGGCCGGATCTTTACTTATGGCTTGAGCACCAAGGTGCTGATTTTGTGAGCTGGTGTTATGAACTTATATGTTCAGTATTGTCCCTATTGTGGGAATGGCAGCTGCATAGCTACGAAATGAGTATGTTGGTACTGTGTAATGTTTCTATATGACATGGGAATGACGAAGAAGTCTGCAGGATAGTAGATGGACTGTTAAGTGATTCGATTCCTATTGTGGCTTGATGTGTAGTCCGAATTATGGGCACGTGAAGAATATTTTCGTATCTCCTAGTTGAGAAGTGAAGTACATTACGTGTGGCGATATGAGTTCAGACTTAGGAAGACTAAATGGCTGTGTTATGTGTATGATGGTGGAAGGTGTGCTGAAATACTAAATTGAGGCGAAGCAGGTGGGTTATCTCCTGCGGAGTGTTCTTAAGGGGTACGATTCTTATGTATATTGTTAGAAGATCTCATGTGTAATGGAAGGATACGTGTTGTAATTAGGAAATTTGGGTCACTTAGAGAGTGGATTCAGCCGTTGTAGGGATGAATGCGAGGTTTGTAGAGGATTTCAGTATCCGAGGATCTGTGTTTTCATAAACTAGTAGATGATTTGAGTTTAATCTCACTATAATGTTGTGGCATCATTAGAATAAAAGTATTATGGGCTATTAAATGTGTCGTGATAGATGGCTTTGAGCCAAGTTGGGGAGGTTGCTGTTGATTAGCTGATTGCACGGTTATGTGCTATGTTGTTCCCATTTCGAGGTATGCTGGCTGATCGGTCCTGGTTACGGAGAATGAGCCGAGGATGGAACGAGTGAAGCAAAATTTTGATAATGGTTATATGGTGCTTCGTAGATATGAAGAAATAATAGGATGTCTTGAGCTATTGTTGATAAATAATGCTCAGTGTATAGAGAAGGAAGATTTTCGTTCGTATTGGAATGAGATTATGTCCTACGGTGTCAGAGTGCTAATAAGGCACGAGTGGTTCTGTTCGTTAAGTTAGGTAATTTGCAGTCGGAATAGGAGTGAATGACTTTCGAGAATGATTCTAATGTGTTCAAGATTTTACATGTAACAAACAGGTGTCTCAAGGTCGTGTATGTGGTCAAAGACCGTGTTTTCATCGGAAAATTTCGAGACTTGTGGTATTTTTATCTCGATTTTGGGATCCTATGTATCGGTATCAGGAAGGTAATGGCAACGAATTCAGATTCGCAGGAAGTTCTTCAAAGTAAAGTATTCTAGAACGTGGTATTTCTGGAAATGTTTAAGAGAATATTCAGTAGCTCATGGGTTAGAACAGCATGGCCTTATCTGTGAGTCGCGTGTGGTAAGCCTAGATTGAGGCATTTCGATGCTTCAGCGAGGGAGAAATATCAAGTGGATGATGAACAAAAAGAGAAATTTGATAGATGGAATAGCTTGATAGTAGACTGAATCGGTATGGTAAGGATATGATTAACTCTTTGTATGTGTTCAAGGTAATGAACTTTTACGGGTATTTTGCAGCAATGCTCTTGGGTTTTGACGTCTTGCTCAGCTTGGGTTTGACAGAAGGATTCAGTCCTGGCAGTTTAGCTTGTACAAATGGAGTTGGCAGAGATGTTCTTGTTGGGTTTTACCGTGGTTTGAAGATGAGTATATTTTCTATGGGTATGCGAAGCATGGAGTGTGTAATGATTTTTCTTCTAAATGGGATCAATGAAAGTTCTTGACTAGTTGAGTGCGTCGGTGTGTGCGGCGCGGAAGGGAGATAAAAATTCTCATGTTATCCTAGTGTGGTATGGTATATGCGATATATTATAGAGGATTGGAATTTATGTGTGTAAGGCTCAGTTCAGTTCGAAATGGAAAGTCATTAAATTCTTAAGAAGCACAGGCAGCTGCAGGTGATTAAGAATCGATCTTCAGATGATTAGGGTGAATGATCCTCATATGACTAAGGAAATGGTGTTGCTAATCATAGTGAGGATATATGTTTCAGAAAAAGGGCAATGTGATTAAGTTGATGGCACTTCGGTAGTATTGCGGCACTTTCTTGCTAGATCGACTGTTGATATCTGAGTTTGTTTGGTGGCATCGGAGAATTTTAGAATATCCTCGAAGAATGACTGGGTACTCGAGGTGTAACATGTATTTATACTGCAGAATTTTGGATCAGGCATAGTAATTTGTGTGCTATGTGGAGCGAGAGACTGAGAGTTCTCATGTTCAGGCTATGTAGTGGTTGTGGGTAGTGTGTATTGGTACCGTTAGCGGCTATTGGGATTGGAGGCCCAAGTGGGTCCTTCTTTGTTGGTATGTTAGATTTTGTATATGATGCTAATCTGTAGACAAGGTTATCGCAATGTGGGTTATTATAGACTATTGTGCTATGGGCTATGTCGGAAAATGCCATCGGTTGCGTGGCGAGGTGCATCGGGTTATGTTATAGCAGAGTGGTTGGTATTCCAAAGATCAGCGGACGGCCGGGAAGGATTGCTTTCCTTAATTGGTTCTTTGTGACGGATGTCAGTATAGAGGTTTCTACCATTGATTCAGTTTCGGTATTGAGGGACTTTTTTTCGGATGCGGTCCTTGTGGCCGGGCATGTCGACGGACGAGATTGTGGATTTCGATATTAACTTGGTGTCGAGCACCGTATCGTACAACTCCGGCAGGAGTTATAGTAGTGGGAGGAGCGGCTTCAGGCTTCTTGATAACGAGCAAATTTGGCTTGATATGCATCTCCTTATGTGAGATATATGCATGGATCGGGTGGCACGCCGCCATGGATGTATGGATGGGGTGGCACGCCGCCACGGGTATGTTATTTTGATCAAGTTGCACGCTACAACAGTGTGATGTTGAGAATAGTTTTCCATATGTTACTTGGTACGTCTTTCTTCCTGGTTTCTGAGGAAAGTCCGTATTGGGTGTTGCTCGGCGAATGGCGCATCGGTTGTGTCCTTTCAGGATTGAATGGTGTACATTACTTGCTTCATCGTGGGTGTGATGGATTGCTTGGTTTCAGACATCAATCTGTGCATGGCTGTCTATTTTGAGCATGGTGAGTTGAGGTGCTTCATGTGTAACAGTGTTTAGATAGGATCGTGTGTTGTGGCGAGGCCACGTGAAGTTATGACCTTTCGAGGAGGATTCAGGTCTCTATTTCTATGATGTGAGATGGGGTCTCATCCTTGTGTTGCGAGGGTATTGAGGAGTTTGAGTTATAGCTCTTTTGTTTGAGTCATTTGTCATGATTTGAGTACGTTCAGACCGCCTATCATTGGTGCATGGATTATGCAAGTTGTGGCTTAGGCCTGTGATGAGGTGTCATATCACCAGAGTGGTGCGTTGAATTCGAGGTGATCGTTGGAGTCATTAATGAATGCGAATAGATTTGATTTCAGCTAATTAGAGGGTTTATATCGAGGTTTGGCCCAGAAATCTGTTGTGGTATTAGTCAACAAGGAAGTGGCTTCATGTATTGGTGACCTGAGGAATGGTTGCGGTATATCGCGTGTTTTATTTATCGTTGGCAGTATATGAAAGTGATGGAATAAGACTTTAGCTAATAAGAGGTTCCTATCGGTAATTGAGCATTGGGGGCAATTGCTGTGAGTAGTGACTATCGTTTCGAGTGTTGGATTGTGTGGTATATTGCATGATTTTACCTGAGGTTGCAGGCATGGTTTATTACAGCTGGTTCGAGTTTATTCTGAATATTGTTCTGATTTTGAGTATGATTTCGGAATGTGCAATGTGGTTCTACGGTTTATAGCCTAGATGGACTGTGAAATTTCAGCGGAGTTGTATTATCGGACCTATGTAAGATAGGGTGACGAGGGATCACCCCGGGTATATGCTTGGTAAGGTCATTTAGCTATTAGTTGGCTTCTAGGACAACTCTGGGTATGCTCGAGGACGAGCGTTTGTTTAAGTTGGGGAGGATGTGATGACCCGGCCAGTCGTCACGTGAGTTACCACTCCGTTTCCCCCATTTTCATTCTTCATGTTTCGTGATCGGTATGTGGTGAGTTAGAGTTGATTTGGATTGGTTTTGATAAGGAATGAGACACTTAGTCTCTTAGAAGGAAGCTTGTTTTAGAAAAGTCAACCAGAAATTGACTATATAGTTAGAAGGCTCGGATGTGAATTCCGGTGATTTGGTTAGCTTCGGGGGATGATTTGTGACTTAGGAGCGCGATCGGAATTGAATTTGTAGGTCCGGTGTAGAGTTAGGCTTGAATTGGTAAAGTTTGAGTTTTGGCGAATTCCGGTTGATAGGTGAGATTTTGAACCGAGGGTCGGAATGGAATTCCGAGAGTTGCTATAGCTTCGTTAGGTGATTATGGATATGTGTGCAAAATTTTAGGTCATTCGGACGTCGTTTGGTCGGGTTTTTGATCGAATACGAGTTTCGGAAGTTTTGGGTGAACTTAGGCTTTGGTTTGAGGAAATTTGATGGTTTTAGTGTCGTTGGATGTGTTTTTATGATTGGAACAAGTTTGTATGATGTTTTAGGAGTGTTGGCATTTTTGGTTGAGGTCCCGGGGGCCTCGGGGTGAGTTCGGGTGGTTAAACGGAGAGTTTGGAGTTTATTGCAGGTTTGAAGTTTGCTGGTTCTGTCATTTCCGCATCTGCGAAAAAGGGACCACATAGGCGGTTCCGCATACGCGGCTTGGTGCTCGCAAAAGCGGTTCTGAGGGTCTGGGCAATTTTCGTAGAAGCGGAGGGGTTTCCGCAAAAGTGGGAATCGTAGATGCGATTTTGGACCGCAGAAGTTGTCTGGGCATTTTTGGGAGAAACCGCAGAAGCAGTTGGGGAATCGCAAAAGCGGTGACCGCAGAAGCGGTAATTGAATTGCAGAAGCGAAAAGGTCTGGGCAGAACAATATTAAGTCCCCTTCACGAATTTTGAAGGAGAAAACATTTGGGGCATCGGACTTAGGCGATTTTTGGACAATTTTGAAGAGGGTTTCGAGAGTTTTCATCAGGTATGGATTCTTGGTCTTAGATTATGTTATTATGGTGTAAAAACATGGATTAACACCGAAAATACAAGGGAATTAAGGTTAAAAATGGAGGTTAGGGCTTGAAATTTGAAAGAGTTTAAACTAGTGATTTGAGGGGTCAAATGGGCCCCTATTTTTGTGAATTTGGTATGTATGAACTCATGGCGAGATAAGGAAGCCGGTGATGTTAATTTTATAATTTTTTGAGATGTGGGTCTGGGGCTCGGGTTTTGCCAACTTCGTGTTTATGGGTGTTTTTCGAGTTCTTTCAATTGGGTTATGTCCCATTAGCTTATCATAAAGTATTCCTTGTGGTTTTTGCCAGGTTCTACGCATGAGGAGGTTGATTTGTGAGGGAAGCGCAAGGCGAGCTAGGATTTCGGCCGGCTTGAGGTGAGTAATGGTTATAAACGATGTACTGATGGTTGGAAACCCCGTATTTGCACTATGTAGTGCTATGTTGAGATGAGATATGTGCTACATGATAAGCGTGGTGATGTTAATGTTGGGGATTCGGACTCGGTCCATCCCGATTCATGACTCTGTTGTACTTTTGACTCAGACTAAGTTAGTATCAGTATATTTTAGGCTAGTTGCCATGTTTGGGGCCTTGTGCCGATCTGTAGGACCCTTAGGGAGCATGTTGGGCTAATTGACCTCACTTTACCTATTGAAATCATACTCTCATTCATATTCTTAATCTGTAAAACATAATATGAACCGGTCTTAGCAATTTGCACTCTAAATGAGAAATACCTGGGGTTGGAAACCCTGTCTTAGCTGAGTGGGCCCGAGAGGCCAAGTCTATATTGACTAAGAGGGGTCAAAGACCCCATAGTGAGGGTATTTTATATACATCGGATCGGGTTGCACGCCGCAGTAGTATATACATATACATGTATGGATCGGACTGCACGTCGTAGTAGTATGTTATATGGATCGGACTGCACGCCGCAGTAGTATGTTATATGGATCGGACTGCACGCCACAGTGATATATATTATATGGATCGGACTGCACGCCGTAGTGATATATTATGTGGATCAGACTGCACGACGTAGTATTATAGCGCTTGGGCTGTAGGAGCCCCTCCGGAGTCTGCACACACCCCCAGTGAGCGCAGTCGACTATTATTATTGGATCGGGCTGCGCGCCGCAGCGGTATATATATTACTATTGGATCGAGCTGCGTGCCGCAACAGTGTATATTATTATTGGATCGGGCTGCGCGCCGCAGCAGTGTTGGTAATTTGCTGGACTTTTGAGAGATTTTCACCTGTTTTCCCTATTTAGCCTTTGTTTACTGCCTTTACTGTTGGTTATAGAACTGTGCAGTGTTTCTACGAGAATTCTTACTTCCAGTTGTTATTTATTGCTATTACTCACTGAGTTGGAGTACTCACTTTACTCCCTGCACCTTGTGTGCAGATACAGGGATCCCGGAGGCATAACTGAGTTTGTTGCCACTGCCTAGTTCATCTATCGGAGTCATCGATGTAGCTTCCTGGCGTCTGCAGGACCTGATTTCCCCTCTTATCTCTCATTTACTTCCGCATCTATACTTTCATATGTATAGGATGTTGCTCAGTTGTATCTAGAGGCTCTGACTCGTGACGCTAGATCTGATAGGGGCTGTATTGCTATTATTGTGGTTTCCGCATCGTTTGTGGTTATCACAGATTGAAAATTTTGCTTAACTTATATTTTAAATTCAAATGACCGATAAGGGGCTTTGTATTTTGGGTTGAGAGTGTTCGAATGGTCGGGCTTGCCTAATAAGGTGTTGGGCGCCATCACGACCGGGGTTTGGGTCGTGACAGATAATTTGTGCAAGCAATTGAGGTTCAAGACGGGTATTACTATCTCTAGGTTTAACCCTTTAATTAGGACTATTAATCTCTTGAATGTGCCCCAATTCCTTGTTGAACCAATTTTACAGAGTTAGGCTCTCTTTCTCAAGAAGAGCCAAAGTCAACTAGGCATAAACTAGTATTTGTAACCACTAATTCAATATTAAAACCATAAATTAGTCCAAATATCAAACACCCATCGACATTCAAGCCTTAAAACACAAGACCCTTCAATTACCCACACTAGGGTTGAGCCACAACCCTAACTAATGGGTCTAGCTACTTATAATTATAGAAGAAAATAAAGAAATAGATGAAGAAAAACCCATAATATTTAATCAATTGATAAAATTGAAGATTAAATGTTGAAACAAATGTAAAATTACTCAAAATGGTAAAAGAACACTATTCACAAGTGCAGCTGATGTCTAGAAAACAACTGATGACCTAAAAATGGGAAAAGAAACTATTTATACCAGGCCAACAATTCTGGAAAAAATACCCCTACGGGGCTAGTGCGGATCGCACAAAATCGAGTGTGGCCGCACTAAGGCTCTTGGCTGAAAAAATCTGCTCTCTGAACTTGGCCACTGCGACCGCGGTGGCTTCTGTTGCGGGCCGTGCAAAATGGACCGCGGACCGCATTGGCAATGTTACTCCAACTTGGCAACTCTCTCAACTTGAGCTTTGTGGACCGCACAAAATCGAATGCAGCCGCATTGCTTGACTGCCTGAAATGAGCACTCTCTGAACCTTCTCTTTGCAGACCGCACAGAATGGAGTGCGGCCATATTGGTCTTGTTATATTGAGCTTGGACTTGCTCTTGGTACTTGTGCATGTTTCACTCCTTTTTGAGCTGGTTTTGATGAATTGTCACCTTTTTGATTAAACCCTGCAACTAAGTACAACATGTGAGCCTTTGGGACTATTTTGTACACCTTTCTAATCAAAACTCAAGTAAGAAGGAGTATAAAATGCATCATAATCCCTAGTTATTAATTCCCCCATGCTTAAGCTTTTGCTTTTCCTCAAGCAAATAAAATAAGACCCACCCTTTAAGAGTAAATCCAAGAAAATTCAGCTGACCTAAAGTGACCTCATCTAGCATCAATTGGGACTGACAATTGCCCTCAATTCAAATGAATCATTAACAACATTCACTCTTTCAAACACCATGGGTTTAATGTGACACAAGAGCATCAAGAGTTGACTCAACACATCAAAGAAACTCTTTCTATTACTTTGGTCATTGTGGAACCCAAACTCACACATCCTCAACTCTCCCTAAGAAAATCTCACCTTTAGAATTGTAGAACTCAGAACAAGGTTAATGGAAATACACTCATCTCTCTCAAAGAAAATTCACAAGCCCGGCTCTAAGTACCATATGATTTTCCCTTATGTGAGTCACCACTAATGTAAGTTTCATTCAACTCAAGAGCATACAAGGATTTTGTGGCGACATAGAGAAGGCTTTTTGTTTAGGGTAGGAAATATATGGTCTAATTAGGTTTCATCTTCTCTTTAGCACTTCTTTTGCTTCATTTTGGCACACAAGCACTTGACATTTTACGTCATATTACTTTTTTCTAAGGGGTTAGAGAGACACACTGTCACTCTTTCTTGTTCATTTCAAACCTTTTTCTCCTTTCTCAACTTTCCACATCTTTCACTCTTTACTTTTATTGAATCCCTTCTTTTTTTTTCTACATTGAACATTCTTTTTGTCTTTTTGATTTTCTTTTTTTTTCAATTGCCTTTTCTATTATTCACTTTGTAACTTATACCACTTTGTAGATGTAAGGCCCCGTAAAATTTTGTGCTTAAAACCTAGTAGCTCATAGTGTCAAGGTCCGAATATTGGCTCTTGGGGGGAAATTATTGTAACAACTTGAATTGTTTCTGAATTGTGGAATGTAGTGGAATTGGTACTATTGGCTATGGAAACACTTGTGAATTGTGGAATTCGACGGAAAATAATATTGATGGTTATGGGAACACTTGTGAATCATTGTTGTTACTCCTTAAGGAAAGGTTGCTGTGATCTTTGTAAATTGCTTATTATTGTTGTGATGGTTTGTGAATTGAAAATGTATGGTGGGATCGGGTTGCGCGCCACAACACGAAGTAATAAGGTGCGGGTTATGGTGATAAGGGTGGCCGAGGTAATAAGGGTGGCCGAGGTAATAAGGGTGGCCGAGGATCGTAATCGCTATTGAAATCGATATGTGTACCAGTTGTGAAATCATTGATGAGGCATTGTGAAAGGAGATAGCAGGAGAGTTTGTAACCTGTGGGGCACTGATTGTCCCTTTGTTTGGTTTGATTGTGCCTTCCATGTGTG
>MU684303.1:218649-238715 GCA_026770625.1 Nicotiana glauca
TCGTAGGATATTTCGGTCTGTTTCTTATTGTTTTTATTGCAAATATCAGCTTATTATTTTTGAACTGTTAAATTCCCTTAAATTGTCGGAAATGAGTTATCAGGTTGGGTTCATGAGTGATAATTGGTCAGGCTTGCCTAGCTATATGGTTGGGCGCCATCACGACCGGGTTTGGGTCGTGACAGCGTTAGTTACTTTAGGCGCGATTTTTAATAAAAATTACATTCTTAAACTCGGGTGCACATTTATGTGACCCAAATTCAAATCTCAACGGAGTCGAAATGTGTTGACAACCACTGGTACATTGATGTGACGTGGTTCGAGATGCGTGTTCACGATGTTGCAATTCTTATTAAAATAATAATAAAGCGGTTTACGAATAAAAGGAACATAAGCTAGAACATGTTTTGAAATCAGATAAAATCAAATACGGCAGTTGAGCGACACTGCTAGAACCAAGGAACCCGAGAACGCCTAACACCTTCTCCCGGGTTAATTCCTTACTCGGATTTCTGATTTGCGGACTGTTAACAGAGTCAATATTTTTTCTCGGTTCGGGATTCAACTGGTGATTTGGGACACCGTTAATCTCCCAAGTGGAGACTCTGAAATTTTAATAATAAATCTCGTTCGGATTGTCCTTTAAGTGGAAAACTCCTTTATGCCCTTGCGGGGTGTAGTGAAAAAGGAGGTGTGATAGCTCTGGCGACTCTGCTAGGGAAACAAACCCAAAACTTTGGTTCAGGGTTTAAGAATTCATGCTTAGAATAATTATTATGTTTGGCTTTATCTGATTTTCCTACATGTTTTCCTGCTAAATGTGCTAAATGCTTTACCGCTTTAATATTATTTGAACTGTATATATAAAATATGCCGAAACCCTTCTCTTCTCACCTCCGGGGATGTGCTTACTGGTTGAGACTCCCTATTCCATTAGTGTCATACCTTGAAATAAGAAAAAGGTCGGACAAGTTACTAAGCCGGACGATCTCGCGGGCCCCCGGTACGTAGCCCCCTCCTCGACTCGAGTTGTCCGCTCGGGTACACAATCTAGAATACATACCCAAGTTTTGAACCTAGAATAATTTGACTTCATGTCGGATCCCTAGTAGGAGCGCTTGCTCGCATCATGTGCATTTTGACTTTGGGGACTCAACACAGGGGTTGGGTCCGTCTAGGACAGGTGCACCCGAAATGAACAGACCATCTCAATGCATCTTACGTGCTACATGTTGCATTTATTTCAAGGGTAAAAGGGTCATTTGACGGACCAATGATAGTTGAGGGCAAATGAAAAATGAAAAAAGAAGAAAAAGGACAAAAAGGATGGAAAAAAGAAAAAAAGAGGGTGAAGTGTGAAAATAAAGCAAGTAGGACCTAGTTATGTCTTTGTTACTTTTTTATTAAGAAAAAAGCATAAAAAATTCGAAAAGATGTTGCCCTTTTTTTGTCATTTTTCGAAAATCGAATATCAAAAAAAAAAGGAAAAAAGAAAATTCAAAAAAGATTCTGCATGTTTCATTATTTTTCAAGAAAAAGCAAAAAAATATATATGTTTTCTCTAAATTAGTTGTTTTTTTTAATTCTCGCCTGTATCCAATCGACCCGAACTACGCGAACCTGATTCTCGTCTCTCAGGGCGTGATACGTAGGCAACCCACATAGGGTCCGGTCTTCCTAGTGAATCTTAGGTTCTTGGCTTTGCGGGGTCCTAGTCAAATCTTGCATTTTAGCTAAATTTAGCCGCATAGGTTAGTTTTAGAAAAATAGTCAAAATCATGTCTTGCATGTGTCAAACAGGAAGGGTTATTGTCTCACATAGCGTTCTAGGTCTTAGCCTATTTGATTTTAAATTTGATACAATTAGTGACCTATGAATATGATACTTGTTGTATGTGTTTTTGTGTCTTTGGTTGTTGGCATAATGACTCAAGGATAGCCAAAAGGCGCACATGATGGACTTGGTATTGTTGCAATTATCCTGCTGGTGGTATTTGTTACTTCTACAAGTGGCTATAGACAATCTTTATGGTTTAAGGATTTAGATAAAGAGAAGAAAACATTACAGTTCAGGTCACTAGAAATGGCTACAGGCAAAAAATATCAATATGTGCTTTACTTCCTAGTGATGTTGTTCATCTCGCTACTGGTGATCAGGTACCAACTGATGGACTCTTCCTTTCTGGATTTTCTTTGCAGAAAGATAAATCAAGTTTAACAGGAGAGGGTGAACCTACTAACGTAACTGCTGAAAATCCTTTTCTCCTATATGGAACCAAAGATCGTGATAGTTTTGCTAAAATGCTTATCACTATGGTTGGGATAAGAACTCGGTAGGGTAAACTGATGGCTACTCGCAGTGAAGGAGGAGACGATGAGACCCCATTATACTTTGCTATTGCAGTTACAATTATTGTGGTTGCTGTTCCTGAGGGGCTTCCTTTAGCTGTGACATGGAGTCTGGCATTTGCTGTAAAGAAGATGATGAATGATAAGGCACTTGTGCGCCATTTGGCTGCTTGTGAGACGATGGGTTCTGCAACTACCATCTGTAGTGACAAGAATGGGACACTAACGACTAATCATATGAGAGTTGTAAAAGCATGCATTTGTGGTAAAATCACAAAAATTGAGAGGTCTAAGGATGGTTCTAAATTCTGCTCTGAAGTTCCTAATTCTGCATTTAGAATATTAATCCAGTCTACATTCAGTAACACTGGAGGAGAAGTTCAGGTGGCCAAAGTCTGCCATTTCAAGTGATTTTTGTAAGATGTGCATTGAGCAGGTGGCAATTACTGGAAAACATGTATGGCTTTCAACAGACAAAGGTGCAACAATCACCAGTTTGGCGCCTGAGCACCGTGATGGGTGGCAAGCTCAATTTTTTGCTGGGATTAAGAGCATCGTTGCTACTGCTGTTGCTCCACATGGAGTTGTACAAGTTTGATCCTTGGACTTTGATCCTTGGATGGTGCTCTTGATGATTTGGAAGGAATTAGATTTTTTTGCGGTACATGTTTCCAATCCTTATTAATAGACCCAATTGATGTTAAATACTGTGTTAGGGGATTCAATATGGGAGCTGCAGCTGCTCAATATCTACTGAACCTGGAATATCTACAGTTGTGCGGTGGAAAACATTGATTCCGCATTGCTCAGAGGAATAGATACCGATTTTTGATTGCATCTAGACGAATGAGAAATATTGAAGTATAAGAAGGTGGATCTAGACACAGTGGAGTCTTGCCTGAAGAGGAAAAGAAATATTTTTGCTAGTAAGCCATCCAACGAACGTGCTTTTTACCTTTGCTGCCTGCAATTTGTTCTTTTGGAGGAGAAAACTACTTATTTAAGATGTTCTAGACTGTGCTGACTTGAAAACTAGTTTAAGGTGCTATTATGCTGGCTTGAATAATACTACCAGTTTAAGTTGCTAATGTGTTGGCTTTGTAAGGCTTCTCGGGTAAATGACACTTGAGTTTTGTGGTTTACAAGTGTTTAACCAGCATTTGGGTTCTCTGATGTCCAAGGTGAATTATGCAGGAGTGCTCCTATGTTTTAATGGCGAGGAAATTGTAACTGGAGCGTTCATATGTTTTAATGAGATTTTGTCATGAATAACGTTCAGATGGGGTTCCTTAGTACGTTCTTTGGGGAGGATAATGTTGACATCTGCAGCTGGAATTATAAAGCAAGCTTAATGATAACAATACAAAGTTGTGTCATTACTTTTGAGTGGACTTCATAATAGTTTACTTCTTTGATGACGAGGATCGTAATATAGAGGCGGTAAGAATCTCTTCTACCTGTGAAATTTGCTCAGAAAAAAAAAAAGAAAGAAAGAAAATCTCTTCCATGTGAATCACATGATGCTTTTAACTTCTTTTGGTGTAACTATTCGCGTATCTAAAGCCACCGGCTCAATTAATCATGTTTTGCGCATGGTTTTCAAGTTAGCGAAACTGATTGATGAAAATAAAATAAAATTTGTGAGGTGGTTTTTCCTTTAGGCAATTAATATCTAGGACTTAAAATAAAATTTGTTTTTATATTTCCTTTACTATATTAGGACCAAAAATTCAACAAAAAAAAGAATTTTCCTTTTAGTACCTTTTTAAAAGTTTTATTTAAGGTATTAGTCTCAAAAATCAAAAAAAAATTCTTTTGAGGTTCTTCTTTGGGAAATTAAAGAAAAATAAAAAATAATATTCTTTTATTTTTTCAAGAACTTTAGGACATTGTGCATAGAAGAAAAAATATACTTTATCTTTATCTTTATAGTTTCTTTCCTAGGCAATCAAAAACCGAAATCTAAAAAATATATTTTTTTTATTTTGTTCATTTCTCGTTTCGAAGTCCTTTTCCAGGGATATCAATTGAAAATTCAAAATATTTTTTCTTTGGTTTATTGTTTAGATTTCCTTCCTAAAAAAAAAGAAGAATCAAAAAAAGTTTTTTTTTCTTAATAAGTTCCCATAGAGTGTTTGTTTCAAAAAGAAGAAAAAAAAAAGAGAACAAAATATTTGCTCGTTAAGCTTGAGTTTAGAATAGGTCATAGAGCGTTGAGGCTAAAAAATTCAAAAAAATGAAGGGTTTTGCTTCTTCTATTATTCTTTTTGCATCAGAGTAGTCATCAAGATAAAAAAAAAATAAAAGAAAAGAAAAAGAAGAAAAGAGAACGTTGGCCTGTTTATTTTATTCCCGATCTTTCATAACTACGCAAAGATCTGATTCACGCGGGGTCATGATACGTAGGCAACCTACATAGGGTTCGATCGAATCATTTTTTTTTATTAGCAAAAGAAAAGAAAAACAAAAGTGGGAAAAGGGAAAAGAGAAAAGAAAAAAAAGGGTTGAAGTTAGGGGATACGAGAAATGAGAAGAAAGAAAAAGAGCGATAATCAGAAAAGAAAAAAGGGAAGGAAAATGAGAAAGCCAAGAAGTGTCAGAAAAGAAAGAAAAGAGGAGATTGAAATGAACAAATTGGGATGACGTCAACTGACCTTTGTACCCTCAAATTCATTTTAGAATTGATAACTGTGGCTAGGTGCATTGTATTAAATGTGATATTTTTATCTATTAAATACCCTAACGCGAACAAGATGACTTCATTTTGTTCTCCTCATAGCAAAAGGGTGGTTGGTTTGTGGTTTTTAAGTAACTCATCCATACAACACAAGGACAAAGGGCAAGATAGCCATGGCTAGCAAAAACTTGGGCACAAGAGTTGTTGACCCATCAAGGGAGTTTGTAGGGTCGGAGTCTGAATTGAAAGAGGAGCTCCAAAGGGTGAAGTAGGAGATGGCAGAAATGTATCAGTCTTGGATCAGGGGGAATCCTACACCTTCATTCCCCCACTAACTACATTGAAAACCCTGCAACTATCCTACCACTATCACAAATCCAGATTCCCACGGCTGTTGATATCTCCCCATAACCTTTTCACAATCTACCCACCAAAACCACTTCATATACCTCTCCTTTGGCCACTCATGCTCTTGCAGCTCCTCCACCAACTACTTTTCCTCGATCCTCTAATGAGACTATGTTCAAAGTCCCCGATTCCCAACACTATGCTCCAGAACCAACTTTCAAAGTCTCGAATCCATACTCTCATGCTCCTCATTTTGAGGCTCCTAGTGAAACTGAAAAGCCTGGTAAGACAGTGGAGCAAGATGGGATATCCAGGAAGGTGAAAATCTTAGAGCAGTCTTTAAGAAACATGCAAGGGATAGGGAGCCAGATGAGCGTGGCTTACAAAGACTTGTGCTTGTTTCCTGACGTCCAACCGCCTGCTGGGTTTAAGATACCAAAGTTTGATTTATATGACGGGCACGGAGATCCCGTGGCTCATTTGAGAGGTTACTGCAGTAAGATGAGAGGCGTTGGTGGGAATGACAAATTATTGATGGCATATTTCAGTCAGAGCCTGAGTGGGGCAGCTCTGGAGTGGTACACCCGCCAAGATGCTAACAAGTGGTACACGTGGGATGATATAGCTCAGGCTTTTGCCAGGCACTTTCAGTATAATATTGAAATCGTCCCAGATCGCACGTCCCTCGCCAAGATGGAAAAGAGGCCTAATGAAAGCTTTAGGGAGTACGTGCTCAGATGGAGAGAGCAAGCTGCCAGAGTCGAACCCCTGATGAAAGAAAAAGAGATGGTCGACTACTTTCTTCAAGCTCAAGAACCAACTTACTTTGGGCATTTGTTCATGGTTGTGGGTAGGCCTTTTAGTGATGTGGTAAAAATGGAAGAAATGGTAGAATATGGGCTGAAGTCTTGCAAGATCATGAGTTATTCTGCTTTAAAAACCACAACACAAGCAATTCAGAACGACACAGGAAGTTTGCTGGGTCAGAAGGAACACTATGATGTTGCCATGGCTGTTCCAGAGTCACAACATGGACCAAAGGGCCCGCTTCACCAATATACCCAGCCTCAACTCCAACCCCAAACCTATCCCCGAGCTCCATATAATCCACCTCAGTACTATCCTCCGAATAATGTCCGGTCATTTGTCCAACCACCAGGTCACTCCCTATGGCGAGCGCCAGCACCGCATAATGCATTCTTGCCTTCACAGCATTTTCAATCACCTAACAACCCTAGAAAACAGGGGCAGGGAAGAG
The DNA here is from genome assembly GCA_026770625.1 of Nicotiana glauca. Taxonomy (NCBI): domain Eukaryota; kingdom Viridiplantae; phylum Streptophyta; class Magnoliopsida; order Solanales; family Solanaceae; genus Nicotiana; species Nicotiana glauca. The sequence goes on from MU684303.1 coordinate 225,282, forward strand.
AACAAATGCAAAGAAATAGTTTCACGCCAAGTGGAGAGTCCTACACAAGCTTATTTGAAAAGTTAAGGCATGCTGCCCTGATTGAGCCGATCCTCGGCTATACTCCAGACCCATATGCAAAAGACTTTGATCCTACTGTACGATGCGTGTACCACTCTAATGTCCAAGGGCATAGCATTGAAGATTGTCTTTCTCTAAAAAAGGAAATAGAAAGAATGATTCAAGAAGGGGTAATTGTGATCAATGACAGCGACAGGGAGCATGCGAATCCTTTGGGGAACTTGCTGACTGAAGTTAATGATAATGAAGTTAATGGTTTTGGCAATATTGATGTGGAATCCAAAGGATAAGATGTCGTGCTTGGTAATTGGAAATATGCTCCATTTCTTGGTCAGCTAGAGTGGAGTTTTGGTAGTTTAAATTTTTGTCATTTATGTTGTCCGCGTTATTTTTAGAGTTGTAATCCGGATATTGTCTTGACTCAAACCCTTCTATCCTCTTATTCTGCCTAGTTTGTTTATACGTAGTAGATCGTTTAGTGCTGTCTAGGTTTGTTCCACGGTTGTAACCCCAGTTTAGTTTGCTTGTTTTGTTGTTCAAACTCTTTCACCATCTGTCTAATGCAATTTTCTATTTTCTATTATTTCCAGTCATTTTTGTTAGTTTTATTTTCCTTTTATAGTCCTTTTCCTGTCGACTCTAGTGACATGACATGCACGCGTAATTCTCAACCTGGTCTTTAAAAGTTAGTTTAGTCATGAAGCAATGAAACAATTTTGAAGATGATCGGGGCACTTGAGGAAAATAAGAACAAATTTGGACATTGTGAGATCACTTCAAGCCCGAATTGTGTGAAACTGGGGCATATAGAACAAAAATAAATACTGTTGAAATGCATCATGCCGCATCGGTTTGAAGCCAAAGGCAAGTTTGCCCCAAATTTATAGGGGTCGTTCGTGGTACCGAGGTTGTTGTCCAATGGTGCTGGTAATTGAAAAATATAGAAGGCAAATGTGTGGATATGGTTATCAATTCTGGTGCAATCAGAAGATGTTACGTATATTTTCTTTGGCTTGTTTAATTGTGTTGTTTGTACTTGGCATGTTTTGAAGATTGGAATGACGAAGGCATTTTATTCTGCTATCTAAACATTTTATCATTTGCTATCCCTTTTGAGCCTTATTTAATTTCTTTCATACCCTTCTTTTGGAATCAGTAGCAACGTTCATAAATGCAAGCAAAAAAGATAAGTAAAGGAAAAAGAGAAAGGAGAAAAGAAAAAAAAAGGGGAGAAAAAGAGAAGAAAATAACAACAAAAAGAAAAAAAAAGAAAAAAGAAAAAAACAAAGAGAAAAGAAAAAGAAAAATAAAAAGAAAAAAAAGTGCAAAAAAAAAGCAATTCCTATGTCCTGAACTATGTTTGACTTGATTCCGAAAGGATACGTAGGCAGCCTCTCTCTGAGGTTCAGTCACACCAAAATAAAAATCCAAAAATCCCCAAGGAAGAAACTGGCGCAGAAGTTGTGGTTGTTGTGAGAAATCTGATTCCGAAAGTTGTAATTTTGAACCCATATCTAATTGTTTTGAGCCTTTGATACCCTTTCTTTCTAACCCTATCCAAAAGCCCACATTACGGTCCAAAGAAAGACCTTCCAATCAGTCTTTAAGAAATGCCAAGTTGAGTAAGTGGAGGTGATTCATGTCAGGGGCAACACTCCGGTCCAAGCAGAAAAAATAATAATGAAAATGAGAAAGTCTTATTGGTGAAAACCCTCACGGGCACCATAAGGCGACGGGAGCTGAGAGAAATCAAAGATGAGAGAGTCTTATTGGTGAAAACCTTCACGGGCACCATAAGGCGACTGTAAGTTGAGAGAAAGAACAAAATGAGAGAGGATTGATGGTGAAAAACACTTCGGGCACTACAAGTCGAATAAGGATTGTGATTCAAATTGGATAAGCAGAGCATTGAAGCCCAGTTTCACGAGTTAAGGGTATGACAAGAGCTGAACATAAGATTTGCTTGACAGAATAGGCCGCAGGTACATGTCATGGTCATTAGGGTTGGTATCCACATCCGATAGGTTTTTACTTTGTAGTTTACTTGTTAGGAATCCTCTCTTTCCATTGTCCTCTACTATGTTCCTTTTGTCTTATTTACTTCCTCTTCCTGAGTCTGTTTGGTCAGAACAAGTGAGAAATGACTTCAAAATTTGCCACCAGCTTTCCAATTGCACAAAATGGGATCTGGCTAACACCTCAAAGTGTCATAAGTCAGGGAAGAACAACATGCGCACCGAGTTAGTAACAATCAACATGCCTTGGGGATTCATGTGAAATACAAAGGTTTGGTATATATCAATTCATGAACAATGCAACAGATAGAGGATGTTGGGTAAACGGATCAAAGCTAATCTTTGTGTTGAGGTTGACAAAAGGAAGTGGTTAATCAATGAACAAGTAAGGTCTTCGAATGGAAATCAGTTATCATGGCAAGTGAAAGAGCAACCGACCTCAAGGCCAAGGCCAGTAGTTTAAGTCAAGAAAGAACAACATACAAACGGAGTGGGGGCAATGGATGTGCTTTAGGATTCATGTGAGACACAAAAGTTGGGTAGATGCTAGTTCATGAGCAATGCAACAGATAGAGGGTATTGAGTCTGAACGGAGAAGAGGTATTTTCTGTGATAAGGGTGGCAAAGAAATTGGTTAGTCAATAAGCAAGCAACGGCTTTTCAAGGTGAAATCAAAGTTATCATGGCAAGTAAAGGAGCAATCGCCGCAAAGTCAAGGCCACAAACCAACAACCATATTTAAACTCACAAGTTTTCTTTGTCTGAAATAGGGATGAAAGCTATGTGCATATCAAAGCTTGGAAGATGGAAATGTTTAGGTGTAATGCCCCAATTCTTCTTACGCAAAGGCTATTGAGAAGATCACACATCACCCCTAGGAGAAACTCTGCCTAGTTTGGGTTTTCAAGTGATATTTTGTTGTAGGAGACGCACTTCCTAAACTGAGATTTTAGCCCGTAGGAGACGCACTTCCTAGTTTGGATCATATGAGTTTGATTCACTGATAGTTTTACACCTAGGAGACGCACTTCCTAGTTTAAGTCTTCCAAATTATATTTTGCTTAGGATACGCACTTCTTAAATTGATAGTTCATTCATAGGAGATGCACTTCCTAAATTGAGAGTTCATTCATAGGAGACGCACTTCCTAGTTTGGTTCATTAAAGTTTCACCTATAGGAGACGCACTCCTAAATTAAGAGTTCATTCACAGGAGACGCACTTCCTAATTTAAATCATTGAAGTTTCACCCCTAGGAGACGCACTTCCTAAGTTGATTTTCACCCATCGGAGACGCACTTCCTAAATTGATAGTTCATTCATAGGAGACGCACTTCTAAATTTGAGTCATTGATATTTTACCCATAGGAGACGCACTTCCTAAATTGATAGTTCATTCATAGGAGACGCACTTCCTAGTCTGGTTCATTGAAGTTTCATCCATAGGAGAAGCACTTCCTAAATTGATAGTTCATTCATATGAGAGGTACTTCCTAGTTTGAGTAATTGAAGTTTCACCCCTAGGAGACGCACTTCCTAGTCTGGGCCTTTCAAGTTATATTTTTTTCAGGAGACGCACTTCCTAAATTTAAATTCACCTGTAGGAGATGCACTTCCTAGTTTAGGTCATTTAAAGTTCATTCATAGGAGATGCACTTCCTAGTTTGAGTCATTGAAGTTTCACCCATAGGAGACGCACTTCCTAAATTGAGAGTTCATTCATAGGAGATGCACTTCCTAGTTTTAGTCACTGAAGTTTTCACCCCTAGGAGACGCACTTCTAGTCTTGGTCATTTAAATTCATCTTTAGGAGACGCACTTCCTAGTTTGGTTCATTCAGGTTTTATTTTAGCAGACGCATTTTCTAGTTTTAGGAGACGCACATCCTAGTCTAGTCTTTGGTTTACTCTCATCATTGCATCAGTTGTATAAGTGGCTTACAATTTTGCTAACAACTCACAAATCTTCCTAGTGCAAACTGGGCAGAAAATTTTATTTGTTTTGTTTGTTTTGGTTGCAGGATCCCACATGGAAAACAAGGGAACACAGAAAGTTTCGGCAATCAGGCGCCCACCTGGAGAACAAGGGAAGACAGTTCAAGTTTCAATGGAAAAACAGTGTAAATGTTAGTAATCAGAAACCCACCTGGAGAACCAAAGGAAAGCAATTCAAGTTTCAAAGGAAGATAGAATAGATTTCAAAGGAAAACAGCTCAAGCTTCAAGGAAAAAATAGTGCAAGTATTAGCAATCAGGCGCCTACTTGGCGAATAAGAGAATTCACTTCAGAAGACAATTCAAGTTAGCAACAAATAAGCTCGCGGCAAGAATGCGAGTCAACAGTCCGCGATGATCAACAGAAGTTAGTCACAATAAAGAAAAAGAAAAAAAAGAGAAAGGCGAGAAGTTAATCCAAATGCAAAAGTTGGTGAAAGATGTGGGTTGTTCAAGACATAGCCGAGGTCACAAGCACTGCATACCTGGTTTTGGTCCGAAAAGCTGAGGAAGAATGGACTAGCACCTGCAACTAGCAAGCGTCAAGGTTCAAATCCAAAGTCTGCATGAAGAACCATTCAAGACTCAAGATCAAGCTTCAAAAGACTTATACATAGGAATCTTGTAACTCATAGTTGACAGGCTTAGTTAGTCTTTTTCATTTTTGATTTTGATGTAATAACAGGACCGCGGACCGGAACCTCGGTGGAATGGCACCTTGACTGACTCTCCACCTCGGCATACTCCATCATCTCACTCATTTCTGAACTACACTGACCTGATTCATTTATAGCCAAGGATATGTAGGCAACCTCAGAAGCAAGGTTCGGTCAAATCTTTCAAAAATGCTTCCCACGGAGTATTCAAGCGGGCAAAAATTGCTCGTTTCCGCTCACTTATCTTTGCACGAAAAATCTTCGTGTTTATGAGCAAAGAGAGGCAGTTGTGAGCACGTGATTTTTTGCTCTATATGAATACTCCGATAAAAATCCCAAGAAAACAATTTTTTTTACTTATTTGCCATTTTTAGGAATTTTGTAGAATTTTATTAATTGAAAAATACAAAAAATATCATACATGGCATTTAGGCCTTACTTTTACGTTTTTAGGATTAATTAGTAATTAATTGTTTTTATAAAAGTTGAAAATTACAAAACATACTTCATTTTTTTTACACTTTTCCTTTTATTTATTTTTTCTTTCAATCTGGGATTAAGCACCTTTTATAATTTTTATAATTAGTATAATTTTATAACTTTTAGGATTTTTAATTCTAGGATTTTTAATAAAATAAAAGAGATAAAAAGAAAATTAGGAATGAAAAAGAAGAATTGGAAGAACCTTCTCCCACATAAGATTTTTCCCTCAAAAATATTTCCCCAAAAAATAATCCCCCACCTAAGACCTTCCCCCCAAAATATTTTTCCACATAAGACCCTACCCTACACACTCTATAAAATCCATCCTCCTTTCTTTTTCAAAAAAAAAACGAAAAATACACACAAAAAACGGACCCCTGCTCGATTGTTCTTCTTCTTCAACGCACAGACGCCTCTTCTTCTTCTTTCTTCAAATATCACAACGAGATCTCACCTCTCAGTCTAAACTAAAATGAAAACAAAAATAGCAGGGAAAGGAATTGAAATCGAAATAGAAGGGGATGAAAGGAACGGGAAAACGGGGGAGTTGAAAAACAGTGAAAACAGAGGAACGGACAGGATTTTCTGGTTTCATTCTCATTTCGAATTCAAATCCTTTAGATTTTCATGTGGAATTCTGGTTTCCTTTTGAATTTCAGTTCGGATTCCTATTTGAGGTGTGAGTCGAGGTCGTTCGAGTTATCACTTGCTTGTTAACTGAGGTTCCTCTCCGGTCTGGCTTGTTCGAACAAATTTGAGGTTGCCGGAGGCGTCGGGGTACTTTCCGTTGGTTTTTCGGTTCGATTGTTACTGATTTCTTTCGAAGCTGGGTCAATTTCTGATTGTAATTGTCGCGTCGTTTCAATCCGTGTAATTGTCGCATTTCAATTAATCGGAAAGCTAATTTCAGTATGCTCGTGAATCTGGATTTCTATGTTACTGGAAATTGCTTGTTTGAGTTACAAGCCCATTGGTCCCAACCTTCATTTGGCTTTTCTTTCTTCTAAGTTTGATCTCTCTGCAACTAGGTATGTTCTAAGAACAATCTCTAATCTGTTTAGTTATAAATACTGAAATTGATGTCTGAGTTTTACTTGATTGTAGTTGATGTCTAGTTTATTTGCTTTTGTTATGAAATTGTAATTGATGATTAGTTTACCTGTTACCATATGGATCTACTAGCTATTTTAATCTCAAGCTGTGAATTGAGTATCAATAACTCAATGGAAAATCGGTTGGTTTGTTTAAATATAAACTTCCCAAGGTTTTGAGCAGTTATTGATAATGGTATAATCAATAAACGAGGTTTTTGAGCACTCTAACTGTAAGCACGTAATTTTTGCCCTACATGAAGATAACTCCTAAAAATAAATCAAAATAATTTTTATTGATTTTTTAGGAATTTTCATTTATTTAGTTGCATTTCATGCATTTTAATATTTTAAAATCAAAATAATTGTGTACAAATAAACGAGGACCAATTTAATGACGAGAGATAATGGATATGTGTATGTTCGTTAAAATTAGGCAAAACAAAACAATTGATAAAACATTCCCATGAATTAATTAAATCTGAAAAGGAGAAACTAATGAAGCAGAGATAAACCTGGAGTTATACAGACTAAAATGAAGTAACAACACAGTCGGACATCGATACAGCTTCGAACAGAAAAATATAGCAGCGCCGGAACCTCGTCGGAATCTCGAACAGAACTGAACAAACTCGAACCACCTCAAACTCGAAGCTACAATTCACTCGATTTTTTTTTAAAAAAAAAACTGAAGTTTGTCGTCTCGCTCTTACTCACGTTCTCTCACTATTCCTGCCTTCCATTATTCCTCTGTGTGTGTTTACTATGAGGCTCGTGTGGACAGGGACGGCAGCGCTGGTGCGAGCAACTGCGTCACTGGTCCGTTGCTGTGTGTCGAAGATGGAGGACGCTGGTCGTTTTTCACTGGTTGACTGGCATCGCTGGTCGACGACGTGAGGAAGAAGACGACGAAGCAACAGCGGTGGTTGTTTATGGTTGCTGCTAGACGTGAGGTTGGTCGACGTAAGGCAGGCGAAGATGAAGGGTTGTTTTGGTTGTTTGAGTGGTTAGCGACGTTACTGGACGTTTGGGGCTGGTCGACGACGGAGCAGCGTGGTGGTTGCTGCTGGTTTGTGGCGACGGGGCTGGCTGGTTAGAGGCTGGGACGTTGCTGGATCAGTTTGGGTTCAAGGAGAAGAAGCCCTGGCTGGTCTCTCTTCATGAGGTTCAAGAAGGAAACTACGGGATCCTAGGGTTTTTGTGTAGAAGATGACATTAGGTCTCCTCCAAAAATTATTTGACATATGTTCAAGTGAAACAGAATAGAAGAGACCAAAGGATATTAAAATCCTTATTGATAAAATATTATGAAAATGTAGTGACAAAGGTCATCCTTTAAATCCAAGAAAATGGTAAGTACGTCCAAGACATTGGAACTGGTTCATATGGATCTATGTGGCCCAATGAGAACCATGAGCAGAGGTGGAAAGAAGTATGTAATGGTGCTAGTTGATGACTATTCTAGATTCACCTAGGTTTTATTTCTAACTTCCAAAGATGAAGTATTTGACATGTTTTCTGCATTTGTTAGGAAGACTCAGAAATAATTAGGAAATCATCTTGCATCCATTAGGTCTGATCATGGAACTGAGTTTGAAAACTCTAAGTTTTCTGAGTCCTGTGATGAAAATGGCATAGATCAAAACTTCTCTGCCCCTAGGAATCCACAACAAAATGGAGTAGTTGAAAGGAAAAATAGAACTCTTGAGGATATGGCTAGAACAATATTACTATCTAGCAAATTGTCTCACAGCTTATGGGCAGAGGCTGTAAGCACTGCATGTTACATCATAAATAGATGCATGACCAGACCTCTAGTAGAGAAGACTTCCTATGAGTTATTTAAAGGGAGAAAACCAAATATATCCCATCTTAGGGCTTTTGGTTGCAAGTGTTATGTGCACAATAATGGAAAAGACTCCCTAGGAAAGTTTGATCCCAGAAGTGATGAGGGAGTATTCTTGGGACATTCTTCACATAGCAAAGCTTATAAAGTTTTTAATAAAAGAACTCTGTGTGTAGAAGAAAGTGTGCATGTAGTATTTGATGAAACTAACATTCTTTTTGAGAGCCATGACCATGAAGATGAATTCATTGGACTAGTCAAAGACTTGGCTGAAGCATCAGCTCAAGTCAAAGTGACACCTGCAGAAGGAACAGGTAATGGAACAGGTTCTTCCTTATAGGGCAACCTGACAGGGGGAAGAAATCAAAGAGGAATTGAAATAAACTCCTTGAAGGAACCTGTTCATGAACCTGTTCCTTATCAAATTGCTGAAATATCCAGCAGAAGCCAGTTGGTTGTAAAACCTCACAAGTATCAAAGTTCTCATCCCATTGAGAACATTATCACTGATCCAACATCTGGAGTCAAAACCAGATCACAATTAAAGAATCTCTATGCTTTTGATGCTTTCTTATCTATCATTGAACCTAAAAATATTGTTGAGGCTTTGCAGGATGCAGATTGGGTGAATGCAATGCAGGATGAGCTAAACTAGTTTGAAAGAAGTCATGTTTGGCACCTAGTTCTAAGACTTAAGGATAGATTAGTCATTGGCACTAAATGGGTCTTTAGGAACAAACTTGATGAAGATGGAATTTTCACAAGGAACAAGGCAAGGTTAGTGGTCCAAGGTTACAGCTAAGAGGAAGGAATAGACTATGATGATACATTTGCTCCAGTTTCAAGACTAGAGGCAATCAGACTTCTCATAGCCTTTGCATCACATATGGAATTCACTCTTCATCAAATGGATGTCAAAAGTGCCTTCCTGAATGGCTACTTGAAGGAAGAAGTGTTTGTGAAACAACCTCCAGGGTTTGAAAGCAGAGAATGTCCTGAACATGTGTACAAGATGGACAAGGCTCTCTATGGAATCAAACAGACACCAAGAGAATGGTATGAAAGACTATCAAAATTCCTACTGGAGCATGGGTATAAGAGATGAAAAATAGATAGCATGGTATGAAAGACTGTAAAAGTTATATAGGGGGTATGATTGGTTCACTTTTGTATCTTACTACTAGTAGACCTGACATTGTTTTCAGTGTAGGGCTTTGTGCTAGATTTCAGGCAAATCCAAAAGAGTCTCACTTGACTGATGTCAAGAGGATATTGAGATATCTGAAAGGCACTACTGAATTGTTTCTTTGGTACCCTAAAGGTAGTAATTTCAATCTAGTAGGATATGCTGATGCTGACTATGCAGGTTTCCTAGTGGATAGAAAAAGCACCTCAGGATGGCACACTTCCTTGGTTCGTGTCTTGTATCATTGGCTACCAAAAAGCAAAATTCAGTAGCCCTATCTACTGATGAAGCTGAGTATGTGGCTGCAGCTTCTTGTTGTGCTCAATTACTATGGATTAAACAACAATTGGTAGATTTTTGAATTGAAGTGGGATGCATACCAATATTTTGTGATAACACCAGTGCTACAAGTATGACAAAGAACCATGTTCATCATAAAAGGATCAAGCACATAGATGTTAGACACCACTTTTTGAGAGATAATTATGAGAAAGGATTAATCTCAATAGAATTTTGTGCTACTGATAAACAAATAACTAACATCTTTACCAAAGCACTGAATAGGAAAAACTTTGAAAGGAACAGGTTGGAATTAGGGATGATTAAGATCACCTAAAAGGGAAGCAGTTCAGAGAAAAAAATTGAAAAAAAAATGCATTTTTGGTTAGAAGTTCTGACTTTATATCTAGACTAATTCTTACTCAGTATCATACTATAATCAGTATACTCCAGTGACGTGTGTTTATATTAATTCATTGATCTCTTACAAAGTTTTTTTCTATTCTGATATATGAGGCATAATCAAGAGATGTTCTACTTGAAGAACCTGGTTCATCAGTATATGCTCATAAGAAAAGGTCAGGTATATTTCTATACTTTGCACAATTAGAAAAATAAATATTCCAATTATGAGCAGAAGTCCTATCCTAACCAAACTCCTAAAAATGTAACCATTGAGCATTGAACCAGTTTCATTCTCCTAGAATTCTAAAGAAAACGGGACTTTTTCTTAAAAACTAGTGCCGTCCATTTATCTCTTAAAGACCGGAGTCCTAATGGGATTAGACTCCTAATTGACCACTACTACGTTACTGCTCCGAATCATACTTCACTTTAAATACACTCCACATATTCCTATTTCAGTCCATAACCATCATTAAGTACTAAACCCCTGATCATCCTCCTTCTCTCTAAAAATCTCCAAAATTCCCAAAATTCTCCGCCATGACTAATCCTCAAGAAAATCCATTAACTCCCCCACCATCATCTCCTAACACACCTTTATCTGTACCTCCTAGCGATAACCAAAACCAAGATTCCACCGGCAAAAAATGTTGGCAAGAAAGACTGTGGCTGTTGGTGCTCTAAGAACTGCTCTCAACGAAAAATTGAAAGTGAGTCAAAAAGGGAAAAGCTCTGAAAAGGAATCATCTGACTCAAGCTTTGAGTCTGAAGCCTTTGTCTCTGCAAGCGATGGAGAAGAACGTGGGTCTTCTGACTCAGACAAGAATCAAGAAACCCCTAAAGAGGTAAATACATGCTATGTTTTTTCTAATGTAGTGGAGAAAGTAGATGATAGGTTTGTGTTGGTGGGATCTATGAGAGATGTAAGTGAGGGAGAATCGAAGAGGAAGGGAAAGAAAAAGAAAGGTGAAATTCTTGCAATTTGTGAAGGAGTTGAGGAGAGTGGAAACAAGCCAGGGGGAAGTGAATCTAGGGAGGCTGTTGAAGGTCTTGTACACCTGAGTAAACAACAAGATGAACCTAGTTCATATGTGGAAGAAACCTTGGCCGACATTCTGAAGAAGGTTGGAGCAAGCTATGATCCCAAGAAATGCAAAGCTTCTTCTTAAAAGGATCCAATTGCCTCTAAGCCAACAAGGAAGAGCAAGGTGTCATCTCCTAAGTCTCCTGTCCCTTCAGCACCAAAAGTGAAAGCCACTAGAAGCAGGGTAAGGCAAAGTGAAGCTGAGTTGTAGAAAGACGTAGAGGCAAGCAAGAAAAAGAAGAAGGAAAAGGGAAAAGCTAAAGTTGTGGAAAGTTCTGTGGCCGCAGAAGAAGAGGAGGAGGAGATGGAACTGGTCCATCAGGAAAGAGGTACAACTGAGAAGGTTCCCACTCCTACACCAAAGAAATCCAAGACTTCTACCAAGAAGCCTTCAGAATCTGTATCGGCTGAACCCTCAATGGCAAAAAGAACCAGGTCTGCATTCAAAGGAAAACAAGTTAAAGTTTCTGAAGAAGAAGAAGAAGAAGAGGAATCTAAAAAGGAACAGGAAAGATTTGTCCTCTTTGGAAGGAGAAAGATCTTGAAAGGAAGAACTCTGAAAGACCTGGAGGAGCCAGGCATGAAAGGATTGGTTGATGCCCTGAATGCACATGGGTGGAAGGACATGGTTCTCAACTAGATGGCAGGCTGGCATGAAAAGAGCTTATAGAGTTTATGGCAAATTCCACACTGGTGAATGGGATTGTTACCAGCTTGGTGAGGGGAGTAAAGGTGCAGTTTGATGCACCTAAATTGGGCAGAATTCTAGACATACCCTATGAGGCCTATGATGACTATACTAGGCAAAGGTGGCATTGTCTAGATTCTCTCCCTTCTGCTCTTCAAATCACCAAAACTTTCTGTGATACCAAGTCTGCTGAAGAAGTGTCTGAGGCTAGATTTGTGCAAAAGAGTGAGATGAAGCCTGAGCCCAAGGTGATTTTTGAGTTTGTGAACAAGTGTTTTCTGCCCAGACAGGAGAGAAGGCACACTGCAAATTATATGGACCTGGTCCTTCTGGAGTGTCTTGTGAGAGGGAATCAGATTAGCTAGCCTGCTTTCATTGTCAAGCTACTGGATAGAGTGATAAATGGCTCCAAGGCCCATTCCATACCTTATGGGTTTATATTGACAACTGTCCTGACCAAGTTAGATGTGCCATTGAAAAAGTGGGAGATGGACTCCAGAAAAGAGCACTTTGGAATTAAAACTCTGCAGGCTTGTGACTATCTGCTAAGTGTAACCCCAGTTGAACCTAGTTCATCCTTGAAGACACCTGTGAACAACAAAGTTAGGGCATTGGTTCTAGAGTGTGGAACTAAAGATGCAGAAATTGCTAGGCTCCAGGCTCGCATTACTAAACTAGAAAGTGAACGAGATGGCTAAAAGCTGAGCTGTCAAAGGAAAAAAGAAAAGAGTGAAGGGATGCTCCAAACAATGCTCAATCTCCTTCAATCTCAACCCTCTAGTTCCTCCAAGCCTTAGAACCTGTTTAGAAACCCCTCAGTGACCCAGATTTGGTACTTTATTTATTTTTTTCTCATGGTTGGATGTTTGTTTTTCTTTTTGTGGTCTATTTTGTAGAAACATCTCCTAATCAATGACAATGTGCTTTGTTTTCTCTTGTTCTATGAAACTTTTGATCTTAATAGTTAATTTTTTATGTGAAGCTGATTATTGATTAACTAAATCATGTTTTCACTTGTAGTTGCCCCAGTGGCCATGAGTAATAATTAACATCCGGGATTCATATAATATGCAACTTTTCGATGATGCCAAAAGGGGGAAGAGATATTGTGCTTTACTTTGTATTCTAAAATAATGTGATGTTTATAGCCTGATTAAACCTGGTCCTTAATGATAAGTTAAATTACAGTGTGAAAATTAAGCTGAGTTCCACAGGGTCTCTGATCAAAAAAAAGCACAGAGTTTGTCATCATCAAAAAGGGGGAATTTGTTGGCCCAAGTTCAAATGAAGTTTTGAAGATTGACAAAATCAACTCAGTCATGAACCAAGTCCATCATATGAGACACAGTATTGATATTCTTACACATGTGACTTACGTGTGAAGAAGATAAGTCTTAAGGATCAGCAACAACATCTTCTAAGTTGATCGAAAAGGTTGCATAGGATAAGGAGTTGAAGTATCCTTATGTGAAGAGAACTACATCCAGATCAAGGATAAGGATTGGAGTTTGAATTATTCTAGGACTCGAATTTGATGAAGGATCAGCAATTCGAGTTTTAATCAAACTCTGATTACTAACTTTATAAATAATAATGATTGTTCTCTTTTACATGTGATTGCACATACGCAGAAGTTAAACTAAATTGAG
>MU684311.1:5513-45401 GCA_026770625.1 Nicotiana glauca
GCTTCTACGGATTTTTGGCCGCTTCCGCGATCAGCCCTGGCCGCCCACATTTTCGCTTCTGCGACATCCATTTCCGCAGATGCGGTCCCGATTCTGCGGAACCTTGATCGCATCTGCGGTCCTCGAATTTTTGCTCAAATTCTCTTCTGCGGCTCCATTTACCGCTTCTGCGGTCCCATTTCCGCAGAAGCAGAAATACCATACACCAGCAATTCAGCTCTTTCAAAAATCAAATTTTGATCCGTTAACCACCAGGAATCCACACGAGGCCCCTGAGACCCCAACCAAACATACCAACCAATCCCAAAACACATTCCGGAATTGCTCGAGGCTTCAAATTACATTAAAACAACGCTAAAAATCACGAATTACACCCCAAATCCAAGTTTATGAACTTTAAGATTTCTAACTTCTATTTCCGATGCTGAAACCTATCAAATCACGTCCGATTGACTTCAAATTTTGCACATAAGTCATATTTGACATTACGGACCTGCTCAAACTTCTGGAATTTGATTCTGACCCCGATATCAAAAAGTCAACCCCTCGGTCAAACTCTTCAAAAACCTTCAAATTTCTATCTTTAGCCAAATGGCCTCAAAATGGTCTACGGACCTCCGAATTTACTTCCGATCGCGCCCCCAACTCCAGATTCACTATACGGAGCTATTCACAGTATCGAAATTACAAACGGACGTCGATAACACTGAAATGCTCTTCAAGTCAACTTATGAAATTTCTTCTAAATTGCTAACTTCCACATTATGCGCCAAAATGCTCCCGGGTTATCCAAAACCCGATCCGGGTATACCCCCAAGTCCGAAATCATCATACAAACCTTCTGGGACCTTCAGATCCCGATTCCAAGGTCGTTACTAAAAATTCCAATCCTAGTTCATTCTTTCAACTTTAAGCTTTCGAAAATGAGAATTTCTCTTCCCAAATCAACTCTGGACTTTCGAAATTTAATTCTGACCATGCGTACATGTCATAATACCTGAAATGAAGCTATTCATGGCCTTCGACGGCTGAACGGAGCGCTGGTACTCAAAAAGACCTGTTGGGTCATTACATCGAGTTATTGAACATGCCTCTGTTGGTTTGTTATAGCTTTAGGCTAAGAGAAGCCCCTTCGGAGTCTTTACACCCCCAGTGAGCACAGTTGATGATATTGAGGGATGGATCTTCCATGGACATGAATCTTGTCCGAAGTATTATACCTGGAGATGGATCTTCTCCATGAGGCTGGAGTTGCCTGTTTCCTCAATACTGGATAATTGCGGTCAGTGTTATATATTCCGAGATGGATCTTCCCTGGGTCAGGTGGCCATATACAGTACCGAGTGGTTGAGCACCGCTGAGTTGAGGTACATGGAACACTGATCATGCTAGGTGTGTATTGGTACATAGAGATTTTCCTGAGTTTTGTACTCCATACTGTTCAGACTGCATCTATTTACTGTTGAGTTTTACTTGAACTGCAAGCATGCCTATTTTTCTGTACAATTAAAATTTTATTACCTATCGAGGTTTTGTTCATCACTACTGAGTTGGTGTATTCACGTTATCCCATGCACCCTGTGTGCAGATCCAGGTATCTCGGGGTGCGGTAGGGGTTGCTGATCATCTAATTTGCAGGTTTTCCTTGGAGATAGCGAGGTAGCTGCCGGGCGATCACAGTCCCCCCTTCTCCTTCCTTATCTTCCTTTCATTGTATTACTGTCTATTCTCATACTATGTTAGTCTTGTCTTATTTCGAAACATTGTAGTATTTTGCTCATGACTAGTGATACCCGAGGTTGGGCTTGTATCTTTTTTGCTTTGTTTTGGCTTTCACTTTATATCTTTTATCAGATTTGTGCTAAAAACCTAGTTTTAATTAAGCTTTAAATCAAATATAGGGCATTTGATAATAAGTTGGTTGGCCTAGTATCACGATAGGCGCCATCACGACCGGGTTATTTTTGGGGTCGTGACAGTTCTACCTCTCCGGTTCTGATTCAGCATGCCAAGTCTTTTCATGTTCAGCTATGCTCAGAGTCTTTTTCTGACATTGAATTTGAGCGATGGCGATTTGTATAGCTTGCAGCATCTCGAATATCACTAGGAGGTTGATTCCCACATCTCTCATTCCTCGTGCTCCTTTGGCTACCTGGTCAGGCTTCCCTGCGTTCATTCCTTACGGTGTCTGTGCCTGAATGTGTGTTTAGAGCATTATGTGAACGGATATCAACTGGCTCCATATTTGAAACTTCCTCAGGGTTTATTGGTGGTACACTGACCCCTATACTGCAGTTTTCTCCAAGACCTTCGTTGTCACGAACCGATGTGTTTTGCATGCTAGACATGTTTTAGCCTAAGAATAAAAAAATCTTAACATGAAAAAGTGTAAAAACAATATGTGTAATGAGAATCAGTAAAGAAATAATCACTATTATATTTAGCCCCATGATGGGCGTCAAACTGTTTACCTCGAAAATATGAGTAACAATTAAATTTGATTTGCGGTTTTAAATATATGTGATTTAGTTCAATACCAATTAATAACCAAGAAATATGAAGTAGAAATGAAAAAGACAAGTGAATCAAGCAAATGTTACTCAGCAACAGTAACCTCGAGCTTAGTGACCTCAAGGTAGGCTTAGAATAATAATAACAATTAAGTAATAAAGCAAAGTAATAAAAGTAGAGCTAAAGGACAATGTTGATGAATAGTAGGCGAAAAGGTATAGATAATATTCTTTTCTCAATGATAAGATGGATCTTAGAAATGATTGGGGTACCCTTTATATAATAGGGGAACCCTAAATAAGGAATATTTCTATTTACATTAGGAAATATTCTTGATACAGTTGTCTAACCGTCTAGTACGGAATCGTACAATACTATTCCGGGATTTGCGTCATGATTTTGGGAACGTAGTAGGAATATAGCTCATTCCGTTGTAAATCCATAACGGTACTATTTCGGGGTCGAGCATACTCAGCCTTGGTGCTCCTCGTACTCCTATCTCTCGAGCATTGAACTCTATCTTCGAGCTTGAATCTGGTTCATCGGGTTCCAACTCGACCTCGCCTAGTCTTGGGTCTAGGATGGACCCTCTACCTATAAATCGGAGGCATATGATTTTGACCATATACAATTGCATTGGACGAATTAAGTTCCTTACCCTTGAGGATAATGGTGTTGTTAACGGGGGGAAGTAGTAGTTTATGCTTCTGCGGTAGTACTATAATTGTTGAGTCGGTTATAATAATTTTTAGTGAGGATTACAGTTTAATCATTTATCTTTATTTTATTAATTTCTTTATTTACCTTCTAGTACCTTTCTAGTTTTAGGATATATCAGCGTTGTATGAGTGATTTGGGAGGGCATGAATGAAGATATGTTTAGGTTTTCTTCTTCCGTAACTCAATTTCCAATTCCAATTTCTATTCCGATTGAAAGTTGCATCATTTGACCTGAAAATTTTACTGTAGAGGCAAGAGCAGCAAAATGTTAATAAATAAAAAAACATATAAATAGAAGTCAATATGTGAATAAGAGTTGTTTCTAGTAATGCATACTCGATAATAGGATTTTGGAATTGTTTTCTAGTTGAGTTATCACTTCCGTAAGCATAGTTTGAGATGATCTGCAATCTCAAAATCTTGAATTCTTCATAGCATGAGATTCCTAGGGGCTTACCTATCCTTCGTATGAGTAAAATGTCACTCTGCACCCCCCCCCCCCCCCCCCAAAACTTTTATAACATTTATCGTCTTTTGTTTTGCTTCATGAATAGACTCATGTGTAGCTTTCGCAATTAGTGATGTTGTTAGTGCCAAGTTGGCAATACAAACCCTTGAAGCTTTATAGGGTTTCTCCAAACAAGAGGTTTTGGAATGCCTACCCATTGAACCATATGGCACCAATTTTCTCAAAGTCTATAACTACATAAGGCGATGGGGTTCGAATTTCGAACATTATTATGGGTGTAACTTCTCATCGTTGCCGGAGTTTAGTGTTATGATTAAGTAGATATTAATTTAAAAATATATTAATTTTTTAAATATAATTTTTATGTATTTCAGTGACAAGGACTACGCAAAGCTTTTATTCAGGATTGGGACTGGCTTGAGAGATATGAGGGGGTCCTTGCTCTAGAGCATCAGTGTCACGACCCCGACCCCGATCGTGATGGCGCCCAACACATTGTTAGGCAAGTCCGACCAATTATCAATCACAACTCTAATAGAGTTCATTACCAATTAACAGAACTTAAATGCAAATTATCATAAATAGAAGCCTGAACAGTAGATAAAATGTGCGGAAATCATAATAACACCGCTACATAGCCCACCGATCCGGTGTCATAAGTCAAGAGCCTTTATTACAAGTCTGTAAATAGCCTAAAACAGAGATAGTCTAATAATAAATACTAAACATAAAGAAGATAGAAGGAGGAATCGGGTCTGCGGACGTCATGCAGCTACCTAGATGACTTCGGTGAAAGATGAACAATAGGAAAGCTCTCTCAATGCCTCGGGAGAGCCTTGATCTGCATACAAGGTGCAGGGAGTAATGTGAGTACTCCGACCAGTGAGTAATAATCATAAATAATGGATGACAGTAAGAAATTACGTAAAGGCACTAAGCAATTCTATATCAAGCAGTAAATCACTTAAAGCAGCAAAATAGTGAATATGTCAAGTGAAATATCCTTAAATCAGGTAAGACAGGTAGTTTAACAAGTATAATTCCATTCCTCGTACACAGTAACAATATATCTCTCACGATAACTAAAATTAAAATAACTGCTGCGGCGTGTAGCCCAATCCGTACATGGCTGTGACGCACATCCCAATCCATATAAATAGTCGACTGCGCTCACTAGGGGTGTGCAGACTTCGGGAGAGGCTCCTACAGCCCAAACGCTATATTGCTGCAGCGCGCAACCCGATCCACATAAACATTTGCTGCAGCGTGCATCCCGATCCATATAAGTATTTGCTGCGGCGTACAGGCCGATCCATAATTTATAACATCCTCACAATTATGTTCTCACCCCTCTCAATGTCATTTTAGGACACAATAGTATAAGGTAGGGATCTCAACCCATATATTCCCTTCATTTAGGATTAACACTTATAAAACCGGTTCACATTGTTTAAACAAATAGAAAGATGACTGAGGATGTGATTTTCAATAAGTAAAGTGAGAAAAATCAGTCAAAATGCACCTAAGGGTTCCACAAGTCGGCATGAGGCCTCAAACATGGCAACTAGCCCAAATCATAATGATAATATTTAAATCTCAATCAAAATACGGTAAAAATCATCAATAGGGATGGACCAAGTCAAAATTCCCAGTAGTAATAAACCCCACGCTTATTATACAGCTTGTATTTTACCTCAACATAGCACTATGTTGTGCAAATTCGGGGTTTCAACTCCTCAGGACATCATTTACAATCATTATTTACCTCAAACCGGCCAAAGCTCTAGCTCGCTATGCCCTTGCCTCTCAAATCGGCCTCGTCAAGCGTCGAATCTAACCAAAACCAGAATGAATACGTCACAATATGCTAAGGGAACAAAGCCCAAGAGAAAATAGTCAAAAAGGCATCAAAATCTCGAAATTCGCAAAAACCGAGCCCCTGGGCCCACTTCTCGAAACTCAAAAATTTTCACATCAACGGGTTCCTTATCTCGCCACGAGTTCATACATATCAAAAACACAATAATCGGAGTCCAATTGACCCCTCAAATCCCCAATTTAAACTCTCTTAATCTCAAGCTCTTAACTTTCATTTTTAGTCCATAATCCCAAAATTTTCAGTACTAATTCATGAAATAACACCATAAGATTTTGTTTTTAGGCCCAAAACCCTTACCTTATCGAAGCTCCTTGAAATCCCTCTTAAAAATCGCCCAAAAATCTCCAAGTTCTAAGTTAAAATGAATAAACCCTTCAAAAATCGCGAAGAAGAACCTTTTATACATTCTGCCCAGTCGAAACCGCATCTACGGTCAAATACCCGCTTCTGCGGTTCTTCTGCTGCATTTGCAGAATTGCACTTAAATCCTAAAATCCGCATCTGCAGTCCAATTATCGCATCCGAGACTCCGCAAATGCGGTTCCCATACTGCACCAGCGCTTCCTACCTCTCCTCCACTTTTCCGCATCTGCGACCCCAAATCTTGCATCTGCGACCCCAAATCTTGCATCTGCGACACCGCACCTGCGGTCCCTAAACCACAGGTGCGAAAACACCAGAAGCAGCAAAAATCTGAAATTGCACAAGTCCAAAACTCTTCCCGTTAGCCATCCGAAATCACTCCGAGGCCCGCGGGACCTCAACCAAAAGCACCAATACCTCCTAAAACTTCATTCAAACTTGTTCCAATCATCAAAACACCTCAAACAACACCAAAACCATCAAATTACATCGGATTCAAGCCTGAGTTCTTCTAAAACTTCCGAAACACGCATTTGATCAAAAACCCAACCGAATCACCTCCAAATGAACTGAAATTTTATATACACATCCCAAATCACATAACGATGTTACAGCAACTCTCGGAATTTCATTCCGACCCTTAGATCAAAATCTCACCTATCAACCGGAAATTGCCAAAATACTAATTTCGCCAATTCAAGCTTAATTCTACACCGGACCTCCAAAACCACTTCCGATCACACTCCTAAGTCACAAATCACCCCCCAAAGCTAACCGAATCATCGGAAATTACATTCGAGCCCTCTAATGCATAAGTCAACATCCGGTTGACTTTTCCAAATTAAGCCTTCCTTAAAGAGACTAAGTGTCTCATTTCTTACCAAATTTACGCTGAACTCTAGCCAATCAATTCAACCACATAAAATATGGATAACGAAGCATAAAGAAGTAAAAATAGGTGAATCGGGGCGATAACTCATGAGACGATGGGTTAGGTCGTCACAATCAGCCCATGACCGCAACAATGGTTCATTATCCTAGCTTCGCAAATCCGGGTTATTCTTAACAATTTAAGTACATTTTATTGTATCAATAAAGAATTCAAAGAATCCAAACCTTTTGATAAAACTGTTACGATGGTCCTTATACCTGATAAGAAGTAAAATTATGGTCTGGTCCAGTTCTAAGTAGATGACTGATAGTAGTTTCACCCATGTTGTTCGTCCATTCTCATTGTAAAGAACCAATCCAGTCTTTTACAAATCTTTTTTATTTTCTTCCTACCATTTGTCCAGGTAAATTTGTTGCCACTATAACTAGCATCCTCCAAACAAGAGAAGCTCTTGCCTTAGGCCCCCGAATATTTAAGGCCCCAAATATATGTAATTTATATTTATACAATTATTGATAAATTATTTTAAACTTTAATATTTATTTAAAATTGAATGAGTTAATAGGATAAAAAAATTCTCTCACTAAATCAAATAACATATTTATCTTCTTATCAATTATATATTTGTTTCTTTCTTTTTTCATATTTTTTACTATTTTACATTCTAATTTCAACTCAGATTGTCTAAATTAGCTATTCTTTTTTTCATATTTGATTGATCCACACATCAATAAGCAAGTTCTTTTGTGCCATTTTTTTTAACTAAGAAATTCTAGAACAAGTATCGTAAGGTTCAAAACATGATCGATAATAGGCTCAATACTTTACCATTTTCACTTAATGTTATATTTTTGTATATGGGAGAGTTCAATACCATATGACTTGCGCATAACTCACATATTATACATTGTTCTCTCACTAATTTTTTGTCCTAATATTATATGGATTTTATGAAAGAAGTTTCAGGGTTTTTAAATATATTTTAGTTTTAAGCCACCAGTTTAGTTGAGCCGCCCTTATTAATTGTAACGACCCGACTGGTCGTTTTGAGAAATTGCATTTGGTTTGGCAGTTTGAGCTGATGAGTAGCTTTACACAGTGTATTATGACTCACGCGCACCATCGGTTCGAGTTTTTGAGAAGTTCGGAAAGGATTTTTAGAAGTGACTTCCATTTGACAAGCTTGAAGTTGAAAGAATTTACCGAGATTTGACTTTTGAGTATTTGATCACGGATTGGAGTTTCGATGGTTCTGATAGGCTCGGATAATGATTTTGGACTTAGGCGTACGTTTGGATTTGGATTTGGAGGTCCATGGAGTAATTTGAAGCATTTCGGCAAAAATTGAAAAATTGAAGTTTTGGAAGATCGGGAGGTTTGACCAAGAGTTGAGTTTGATGATATCGGGGTTAGAATGCAATTCTAAGAGTTGGAACAACTTTTGTTATATCATTTCGGACTTGCCTGCAAAATTTGGTGTCGTTTGGTGTTGATTTGATATGGTTTGGGTACTTGGTTGTAATTCTAGAAGTTCTTGAAGTTCATGGTAATTTTCATAAGTTTTGGCATCGGATTCGTGGTTCTAGAGATTATTTTGGTATTCTAAGAACGTGAGAGAGTTTGTGTTATGTTTTCAGACCTGTGTGGGTGTTTGGTTTGGAGCCCCGAGGGCTCAGATGAGTTTCGTACGTGTTTTGGAGTATTAGAAGAAAGTTCAAAACTGCTGCTGTCTGATCCCGCAGTTGTGAGTAGAGGGTCGCATTTGCGACCACCAATTTTGTGGACTTGGAATCACATTTGCGGAAAGGCTGGGGACTAGCAGTGTTGGTATTTGCAAAGCCAGTCTCTCGCAAATGCAAAAATGAACTGGGCAGTTGGAATTTGCGAATATTTGGGCCACATTTGCGAAGTGTTTCATCACAATTGCGATACAGACAGGATAGTCCAGGCTTCACTTTTGTGAGTTCGCATTTGCGAACCCAGTGTTGGAAATGTGACATTTGCAGCGTACTAAAAGCTGGGCATTCCGGTTCTTAGCTTGATTTTACCATATTTTGAACCCTAGGTCTGAAAGTTGTCATGACCCTAACCTCGGTCGTGATGGAGCCCAACACACTGCTAGGCAAGCTCGGCCAGTTTAACAACCTTAATCATTTCTAAATAGTTCATGATTAATTAATTTAGATAAATTACTAAGGCATAATATTGGAAATTTGGAATAGAGTTAAAACATGCGGAATCCCAAATAACAATACTACTACATAGCCTGAAGAATTTGGTGTCATAAGTCTGAGCCTCTAATATATGAGTATCAGCCTACTAGATATCGTTCTAAAGAAGTACGGAATGAAGCAATAAGTTAAAGGGGAAGATCAGGGCCGCGGACGTCATGCAGCTACCTTGATGCTCTCGGATATGTGCTGCCCAGTTAAAAGTCCTCAACAGTCTCAGATTCACTTGGATCTGCACGCAAGGTGCAGAGAGTAATGTGAGTACTCTGACCTAGTGAGTAATAAACATATAAAGGCTGAAAATAAGAAATCCTTGATAGACACATTGTAATCTATAAATACAACAGTTTAAACCAAGTAGTATAAAATTGGTAAACCAGTGAAAACAAATTATGGAAATGCTGCAACAGATGAGTAAATAAATGACAGTCAAATAGTAAATGCAAAACATAGTTCGATACTCTCTAGTACCCGCTGCGCCGTGCTTCCCGCTCCATTTATTTATCATCGACGACACTCACTTTGGGTGTGCAGACTCCGGAACGACCCAAGCGCAATATTAAGCCATCTCGTGGAATCAACTAGGCCCTCGGCCTCATATCAATATCAATATAATACTGTTGCAGCGTGCAACCCGATCCCACACTCAGTCCAGAATCACATAAGCCTCTGGGGAAATAGTAAAATAATAGTTCTCAGCCCAAAACATCGTTAGAAATGTCATTTAGTTTCAAATCTGAGTAAAAGTAGATGAGTTTGCAAAATAATATTAAACAATAGGACTGAGTTTCAATAATATGCCCAAGTAGTAGGGAAACAGTAATAGCAATCCCCGAAGGGTTCAAATAGTTGGAACGAAGCCCAATTATGACAATTAGTACAATAATAATGATATCAAATAAGATTCAATCAATTAAGTAGTAATTTCATCTCAGGACAGACCAACTCACAATCCGCAATGGTGCTCTACCCCACGCTCATTACCCGACGTGCAAGTCACCTCAATATAGCACTATGATGTGTAAAATCCAGGGTTTCAAACCCTCACGACATTATTTACATCTATTACTCACCTCAAGCCGGCCAAAACTCTTGCTCGCTATGCCCTTGCCTCTCAAATTGGCCTCCTCGCACGTCGAATATGACTAAAACCACAACGAATAGGTTACAATATGCCAAAGGAACAATATCCAATAGAAAACAATCGAAAAATAATAAAAATCCCAAAATTGCCAAAACCCGAGCCCCGAGCCCACTTCTCGAAACTCAGAAATTTTCACATCATCGAGTTCCTTATCTCGCCTCGAGTCTATACATATAAAGAACACCAAAATTGGAGTCCAAATGACCCCACAATCCCAATTTTTGCTCTCTTAAGTTCAAGCCCTAAACCACCATTTTTGACCATTAATTTCTTAAGTTTTCAGCCCTAATCCATGTATTTGCACCATAAAACCGTGTTTTAATTCCAAAAATTCTTACCTTATCGAAGCTCCTTGAAAACCCCTTTCAAAATCGTCCACAATTCTCCAAGTCCGAAGTTAGAATGAGAAATCCTTCAAAAATTCGCGAAGATGAACTTTAATATCTATGCCCAGGCAAACCCGCATCTGCGGTCAAAACTCGCTTCTGCGGCCCAAAGTTCAGCTTCTGCAGGAATCACTTAAGGGGCAAAATCTGCTTCTGCGGCCAAATGGTCGCAGATGCGGTCCCCAAATCCACACCTGCGATACCTTCTCGCTTCTGCGACTTACTCCTCGCTCCTGCGGTACTGCTTCTGCGGTCCCAATTCCGCAGAAGCGGAAATACCATAAGCAGCAACAAATTTGAATTGCACAAGTCCAAAACATCCCGTTAACCATCCGAAATCACCCCGAGCCCCCTGGACCTCAACCAAAAGCACCAACACCTCCTATAACATCATTCAAACTTGTTCCAATCATTTAAACACCTCAAACGGCCCCAAAACCATCAAATCTCATCGAATTCAAGCCTAAGTTCTTCAAAAACTTCTAAAATATGCATTCGATCAAAAACCCAACCAAATCACCTCCGAATGACCTGAATTTTTGCACACACATCCCAAATCACTTAGCAAAGCAACTACAACTCTCGAAATTTCATTTTGACCCTCGGATCAAAATCTCACCTATCAACCGGAATTCACCAAAATACTAACTTCGCCAATTAAAGCGTAATTCTACACTGGACCTCCAAAATCACTTTCAATCACAGTCCTAAGTTACCAATCATCCCCCGAAGCTAACCAAACCATCAAAAATCATATCCGAGCCTTCTAACACATAATTCAACATCCGGTTGAATTTTCCAAACTAAGCCTTCCTTAGAGAGACTAAGTGTCTCATTTCTTACAAAAACTTCTCCAAACCAACTCGATCACTCAATACACGGCTAATGAAGCATAAAGAAGCAGGAAATAGGGAAAACAGGGCGGTAACTTATGAAACAACGGGTCAGGTCATCACATCCTCTTCAACTTAAATAAACGCTTATCCTCGTGCGAGTCAAGAAACATACCTAAAGCCTCAAACGGGTGGGGATATCTGCTTTGCATCTCCTGCTCGGTCTCCCAGGTAGCCTCCTCCATGGACCGACCTCTCCACTGCACCTTCACTGAACCAATATCCTTTGACCTCAACTTTTGAACCTGATGATCCAAAATGGTTGCTGGCTCTACATCATAAGTCAAATCACCATCCAACTGAACTGTACCGAAATCCAAAAAATGGGACGGGTCTCCAATATATTTTCGGAGCATAGAAACATAGAAAACTGGATGCACACTCGACAAGCTGGGTGGCAGGGCAAGCTCATAAGCCACCTCCCCAATCCTCCTGAGTACCTCAAAGGCCCCAATAAATCGCAGACTCAACTTTCCTTTATTTCCGAATCTCATAACACCCTTCGTGGGCAAAATCTTCAACAGGACCTTCTCACCAACCATGTAGGATACATCTCGAACCTTCCAGTCCGCATAGCTCTTCTGCCTCGACTGCGTCGTATAAAGCCTCTCCTGAATTACCTTCACTTTATCCAAAGCATCCTGAACCAAATCCATCCCCAATTGTCTAGCCTGGCCGGGCTCGAACCATAAAATTAGAGATCTACACCGTCTCCCATACAAAGCCTCATACGGTGCCATCTGAATGCTGGACTGATAGTTGTTGTTGTAGGCAAACTTTGCACGCGGTAAGAACTAATCCCATGAACCTCCAAAATCAATAACACAGGTGCGTAACATATACTCCAATATCTGAATGGTGCGCTCGAACTGCCCGTCCGTCTGAGGGTGAAAAGTTGTGCTCAACTGCACTTGAGTGCCCAACTCTCGCTGAACCAACTTCCAAAACTAGGAAGTAAACTGAGTGCCCCGATCTGATATGATGGAAACTGGGATACCATGAAACCGAACAATCTCCCGAATATATAACTCTACCAACCGCTCTAAAGAATAAGCAGTACAAACAGGAATGAAGTGCGCGGACTTGGTCAGCTTGTCTACAATCACCCAAATAGCATCAAATTTCTTTAAAGTCCATGGGAGTCCGGTAACAAAATCCATAGTGATCCTCTCCCACTTCCACTAGGGAATAACCATCTGCTGATGTAAGCCACCCAGTCTCTGATGCTCATATTTCACCTGCTGACAATTGAGGCACCGAGCTACAAACTCCACAATATCTTTCTTCATCCTCCGCCACCAATAGTGCTATCTAAGATCATGATACATCTTCGAGGCACCCGGATGAATGGAATACCACGACCTGTGGGCCTCCTCAAATATCATCTCCCGAAGCCTATCCACATTGGGCACGCAAATCCGGCACTGCATCGTCAACACACCATCATCACCAATGGTCACGTCTCTAGAATTATCATGCCAAAATCTATCCTTAAGTACAAGCAAACGCGGATCATCATACTGGCGCTCTCTGATGTGGTCATATAAGGAAGACCAAGAAACCACACAAGCCAACACCCGACTGGGCTCCGAAATATCTAATCTCACAAACCGATTGGCCAAGGCCTGAACATCCACTGCAAATGGCCTCTCCTCAATTGGAATGTATGCCAAGCTCCCCATACTCACTGCCTTTCGGCTCAAAGCATGGGCCACTACATTGGCCTTTCCCAGATGGTACAGAATGGTATTATCATAGTCCTTAAGCAACTTTAGCCACCTCCGCTGCCTTAAATTGAGGTCCTTTTGCTTGAACAAATGCTGTAGACTGCGATGATCAATGAATACCTCACAAGATACGCCATACAAGTAATGCCTCCAATTCTTTAATACATGAACTATTGTATCCAACTCCAAATCATGGATAGGGTAGTTCTTCTCGTGGGGCTTCAACTGACGAGAAGCATAAGAAATAACTCTACCGTCCTGCATCAATACACAGCCAATTATAATATACAGTAATGGAACCTGAAGCTGATGACAAAACCAACACTAGAGGTGCGGTCAAAGCTGTCTTGAGCTTCTGAAAGCTCTTCTCACACTCGTCCGACCATACAAATAGAGCACCCTTCTGAGTCAACTTGGTCAAGGGCGATGCAATGGATGAAAATCCCTGAACAAACTGGCGGTAATAGCCTGCCAAACAAGGAAGCTATGAATCTCTGTGGCTGAGGATGGTCTAGGCCAACTCTACACCGCCTCTATCTTCTTCGGGTCAACCTGAATACCCTCATTGGACACAACATGTCCCAAGAAAGCCACTGAATCGAGCCAGAACTCACACTTGGAGAACTTTGCATACAGCTTCTCCTCCCTCAATCTCTGCAATACAACTCGCAAATGCTTTGCGTGCTCCTCCTGACTACGGGAGTATACCAGGATATCATCAATGAATACGATAACAAATGAATCTAGATAAGGCCAAAATACACTGGTCATCAAATGCATGAACGCCACCGGGGCATTGATCAGCCTAAAAGACATGGCAAGAAACTCATAGTGACCATATCTAGTCCTAAAAGCAGTCTTATGAATATTTAAATCCCTAATCTTCAACTTGTGATAACCCGAACGGAGATCAATCTTGGAAAACACCCTTGCTCCCTGAAACCGGTCAAATAAATCATCAATATGAGGTAGGGGATACTTGTTCTTCACTGTTACTTTGTTCAATTGCCTGTAGTCAATGCACATTCTCATTGTGCCATCCTTCTTCTTCACAAACAGAACCTGCGCACCCCATGGTGACACACGCAGCCGAATGAACCCCTTATATAAGAGTTCTTGAAGCTGCTCCTTCAATTCTTTCAACTCCGCTGGTGCCATACGATATGGTAGAATAAAAATGGGTTGAGTGCCCGACACTAGATCAATACCAAAATCAATATCCCTATCTGGTGGCATGCCCGGCAGGTATGCAGGAAATATATTGGGAAAATCCCTCACAACTGGAACGGAATCAATGCTAGGAGTCTCAGTCCCAACATCCCTCACAAACGACAAATAGGAAAAACAATCCTTCCCAACCATACACTGGTCCTTCAAGAAAGTGATAACTCTACTAGGGACATAATCAGTCACACCCCGCCACTCGATCCGCGGTACACCCTGCATGGCCAAAGTTATTGTCTTAGCATGAAAATCTAGAATATAATGACACGGAGATAACCAATACATGCCCAAAATAACATCAAAGTCTACCATGCTCATTATCAATAGATCAACTCGGGTCTCCAGACCCCCAATAATCACAACATACGACCGGTACACACGGTCCACAACTATAGTATCGCCCACCGGGGTAGACACATGAACAGGTAAAGAAAGAGACTCCCGGGGCATACCCAAATAATGAGCAAAATATGAAGACACATATGAGTAGGTGGAACCGGGATCAAATAATACAGAGGCATCTCTGTGGCAGACTGAAATAATACATGTAATGATAGCATCTGAAGCAATGGCATATGTCGTGCCTGGAATAACATAAAAACGAGCCTGGCCACCGCCTGATTGACCTCCATCTCTAGGGCGACCCCTAGCTGCCTGACCTTCACCCCTGGCTGACTGGGCGGGTGGTGAACTAACCGGAGAAAACGTCGAGGGCTGATCCCTCTAGAGACTAACAACCATGAAGTCGTGGACACTACCTTATCCTACGTCCAAACTCTCCACACTCATAACAACTACCTGGTGCTGGATATGGGGACTGAAAGGAACCCCTCGCACTAGAGTGACTAGCAAATGCACTCGGAAAAGAAGAACTCTGAGCTGATAGGGCATGAGATGAACTCTAAGCTGGGAGAGCGCTGAGTGAAGACTGGCCCTGCTGAGACCTGTGATGACCATGGCCTGAAGATGCCCCATGATACTCGGGACGGGCTGACTGAGCAGGCCTGAAAGAACGTCCCCTATCATACTGGTAATGGCCCCTGGTCGAAGAACCACTAAAACTGCCCGATCCTCGAGGCCTCTTGGCCTCCCTCTCCTCTCGCTCTCTACGGTGAACTAACTCGATCTCACGAGCGATATCCACCACCTCCTCAAACGTAGCACCCAATGCTCTCTCTTTAGTCATCAAAATACGGAGATGGTAGTTAAGGACATCCACAAATCTCCTAATCCTCTCACGATCAAACGAAATCATCCAAATAGCATGAAGGGCCAATTGCAAAAACCTCATCTCATACTAGGTCACTGTCATATCTTCCTGAGTTAACCACTCAAACTGCCTACGCAGCTCCTCTTTGTGGGACTGCGGTACATATTTCTCCAAGAAGAGAGTGGAGAATTGCTGCCAATTAAGGGGCACTGCACCGACAGGCCTACGCCTCTAAAAGTCCTCCCACCAAGTAAAAGTATCCCCCGAAAACTGAAAGGTAGTAAATGCTATGCCACTTGACTCAAGAATCCCTGCTGTACGGAGCATACACTGACACTTGTCAACAAAACCTTGGGCATCCTTACCCTCAGCGCTACTGAATGTCAAAGGCTAGACCTACCAAACCTCTCAAGACGATGCTGCTCATCGTCTGGCATAGCTGGAACCACGAAGTCCTGAACTGATGAAATCGGCTGAGCTGGAGGTACTCCTGGCTTCTGAAATCCCTGCACTACCTACTCAGGTGTGCGAGCAACGGGGGTTTGATTGCCTCCCCCAGTATGTGAAGTAACTGCTGCTGTGGTGGCTGAAACTGCCTGGCCAAGCCAGTGCAAACTGATAAGTTCTATGCCAAGGCCTCCTAAAGACCCGAAATCACAATAGAAATAGCTGGTGCTTGAACAGGTGCTGCTGGAGTGTCCACAGCTGGAGCCTAATCCTGAGCTGGGGCAACTGGTGGATCAGCAGGTACTGCCCTGGCTACTTTGCCTTTGCCACAACCACGACTGCGTCCATGACCTCTGGTGGCCTCAGTGGGTGGTACTGGTGGTCGTCTGCCTCGTCCGGTAGCGTGATTCCTCACCATTTGTGAGAGAATAGAGTAAAGAGAAGTCTAGTACTTGAATCAACAAGTTTGCACGACAAGAATTTCAAGAAGATGAAGTTTTTCCTAAAGGTTCTGCAGCCTCTATAGGATAAATATAGACGTCTCCGTACCGATCCGTGAAACTCTACTAAATCGGCTCGTGACTTGCGAAACCAAGTAACCTAGGGTCTGATATCAAATTGTCACGACCCCAACCCCGATCGTGCTGGCGCCCAACACACTGCTAGGCAAGCCCGACAAATTTAACAACCTTTACCATTTCTAATTAGCCCATGATTAATTAACACAGATAAATTACTAAGCCATAATACTGGAAATCTGGAATAGAGTTAAAATATACAGAATCCCAAATAACAATACTACTACATAGCCCGAAGAATCTGGTGTCACAAGTCTGAGCCTCTAATACATGAGTATCAACCTACTACATATCGTTCTAAAGAAGTACGGAATGAAGCAATAAGATAAAGGGGAAGATCAGGGCTGCGGACGTCATGTAGCTACCTTGATGCTCCCGGATATGTACTGCCCAGCTAAAAGTCCTCAACAGTCTTAGATGCACCTGGATTTGCACGCAAGGTGTAGAGAGTAATGTAAGTACTCCGACCCAGTGAGTAATAAACATAAATAAAGGCTGAGAATAAGAAATCTTGGATAGACACATTGTAATCTATAAATACATCAATTTAAACAAAGTAGTATAAAATCAGTAAACCAATGAAAACAAATTATGGAAATGCTGCAACAGATGAGTTAATAAATGACAATCAAATAAGAAATGCAGCATATAGTACGGTACTCTCTAGTACCCGCTGCGGCGTGCAGCCCATTCCATTTATTTATCATCGACGACACTCACTGGGGGTGTGCAGACTCCGGGAGGGGCCCCTTACGGCCCAAGCGCAATATCATGCCACCTCATGGAATCAACTTGGCCCTCGGCCTCCTATCAATATTAATATAATACTGCTGCGACACGCAGCCCGATCCCATACTCAGTCCAGAGTCACATAAGCCTCTCGAGCAATAGTAAAATAATAGTTCTCAGCCCAAAACATCGTTAGAAATGTCATTTAAGTTTCAAATCTGAGTAAAAGTGGCTGAGTTTGCAAAACAATATTAAACAATGGGACTGAGTTTCAATAATATGCCAAAGTAGTGGGGAAATAGTAATAGCAATCCCCGAAGAGTTCAAATAGTTGGCCCGAAGCCCAATTATGACAATTAGTCCAAAATAATAATGATATCAAATAAGTTTCAATCAATTAAGTAGTACTTTCATCAAATGGGATGGACCAAGTCATAATCCCCAATGGTGCTCTACCCCACGCTCGTTACCCGGCGTGCAAGTCACCTCAATATAACACTACGATGTGCAAACTCTGCGGTTTCAAACCCTCAGGACATCATTTACATCTATTACTCACCTCAATCTGGAAAAAACTCTAGCTCGCTATGCCCTTGCCTCTCAAATTGTCCTCCTCGCACGTCAAATCTGACCAAAACCACAACGAATACGTCACAATATGCCAAAGGAACAATACCCAATCAAAAATAATTGAAAAATATTAAAAATCTCTAAATTGGCAAAGCCCGAGCCCTGGGCCCACTTCTTAAAACTCAGAAATTTTCACATCATCGGGTTCCTTATCTCGCCACGAGTCTATACATATAAAAAATACTAAAATAGGAGTCCAAATGACAATAAAATCCTAATTTTTACTCTCTTAAGTTCAAGCCCTAAACCACCATTTTTACCATTAATTTCTTAAGTTTTCAGCCATAATCCATGTATTTGCACCATAAAATCATGTTTTAAGTCCAAAAATTCTTACCTTATTGAAGCTCCTTGAAAACCCTCTTCAAAATCGCCCACAATTCTCCTAGTCCAAAGTTAGAATGAGAAACCCTTCATGATGTTCCAAACGTCAATACCACACAAGAGGGGGGGGTGATTTGTATGGTACCCAATTTTCGATCTAGAAGAACCTGGTTCTTCTAGGTGTTCTAACTACTACTGTTTGCGGAATTAAAATACAGAAAATAAAAGTACACAAGGATTTTTACGTGAAAAACACCTTGCTCAAAAGGTAAAAAAACCAGGACTTACAACTCAGTAGGATTTTCCTAAAATCCACTTAACTCAATGAGCTAAAAACAGCATTTACAAAACTCTTGTAAGCCTAAGGATTAACTCTAATCCCAGTGTGGCACACAACCTCAAATGTTGCGACACTTTCAAGTTAACTCTAACTTGAATACTCAAAGTACCTAATACAATTGCTTCTATGAAAGCTGGAAAGGTACGAGTTTTAAATCACCTACTACAATTGAACTAGAATAAGAATAAACACAATGGAACTGGTTGTTATATCTTGTTCAAGTAGCTGCAGGCATGCACACTCAATCTCTCATAAATTGCTTGCAAAATAGCCTTGCTCTTTTGCTCTCAATTTTTCTTAACTTCAGTGTATGTGCATACCTATAAAGGATAACAACTCAATTATTTATTAGATTAGTAATTAGAGTTGGATGGTAACTAAATTTCTGATCGTCCATTGAGTTTGAGTCCTAGACTAATCCAAACTCCAACCCTTATCCGGATGTGTTCTCTTCTTATAAGGAGATATCTTCTCCTTATTCTATATGCAATCTTTTCGATCAGTTCAGAAGATATTCAGAAGATATTGCTGCTTGATCCTCAAGGACTTATCTTCTTCACTTGCATCTCATGTGCATGGGCCATAACAACTGTGTCTCCTAAGATGGACCTGGTCCTTCACTGAGTTCATTTGTCATTCTTCAAAACTTCAACTGGTCTTGGGCCAACAAATTCCCCCTTTTTGATGATGACAAACTCTGTGATTTTACTGTTCATATAACCTGTGGAACTCAGCTAAAATATCATCACTTGAAAAATTTAACTATCATTAAGGGCCAGATTTAATTAGGTCATAAACATCACTGTTCAGAAAAATAGTTTTTAAGCACATCACACAGCACAATACACAATATCTTCCCCCTTTTGGAATCATCAAAAAGTTGCATAAAACATGTGAATCGCATAATATTAATCATTACTCATGGCCACTAGGGCAACTGCAAGTGAAAGCATGCTTTAGTTAATCAAAAATCAACTTGAAAAATATAACTATTAAGAGCACAATCATCATAAAACAAAAGAAGTGCAAATTGTCATTGGTAAGGCAGTGCTTCTACAAGACAGTCCACAAAAAGAAAGAACAAAAACAACTAACCATGAGCAAAAACACGAAAAATCCCTAATCTGGGTCACTAGGGTTAACTGAATTGGTTTAGAACTAGGACAAAGAGGGCTAAGGCTTTGAAGAACTAGAGGGTTGGTATTGGAGTAGGTTGAGCATTGTTTGTAGCATCCCGTCACTCTTTTCTTTCTCTTTTGCTAGTTCTGCTTTCAGCCCATTCCTTTCTTCTTCCAACTCAGCCACACGAGCCTGAAGCCTAGCAATCTCAGCATCTTTGGTCCCACATTCTTGAACCAAAGCCCTAACCTTGCTATTCACTGGAGTCTTCACTGATGAACCAAGTTCATAGGGGCTACACTTAGTAGATAGTCACAGGCCCGGAGAGTCTTGATTCCAAAGTGCTCCTTACTGGAGGCCATTTCCCATTTCTTCAAAGGAACATTCAGCCCGTCCAGTACAATTGTTAGAATGAATCCATAAGGAGTAGCATGATCCTTTGAACCATTGATGAATCTGTCCAGCAGTTTTACTATGAAAGCAGGCCAATTAATCTGCTTACCCCTCACAAGACACTCCATGAGAACCAAGTCCATGTAATTTGCAGTGTGCCTCCTATCCTGTCTAAGCAGCAGGCACTTGTTCACAAACTCAAAGATCACTTTATGTTCTGGCTTCATTTCATTCTTTTGAACAAATCTTGCTTCAGGCACCTCTTCAGCATCCTTTGTATCACAGAAGTTCCTGGTGATTTGGAGTGCTGTGGGCAGATCATCTAGACAAGGCCACCTTTTCCTGGTGTAATCATCATAGCCCTCACTTGGAATATCTAGAATCCTACCCAATTCAGGTGCATCAAACTTCACCTTCACACCTTTCACCACACTGGTCACTAGTCCATTTTTCACAAAGCCATTTGCCATGAATTCAATCAGCTCTCTTCTGGCTAGTCTTCTATCCATCAGAAGGACCATGTCCTTCCAACTCTGTGCAGCTAAAACATCCAACAACCTAAGCATGCCTGGCTCCTCCAGGTCTTTCAGTAGCCTTACCTTCAATATCTTCCTCCTGCTAAAAATAACAAAACGATCTTGCTTTTGTTCAGACTTCTCCTCTTCTTCTTCGCCACTCCACTCTTCACCTTCTTCTTCAGTAATTTTCACTTGTTTTCCCTTTACTGCAGACCTAGTTCTTCTAGCCAAAGAAGGTTCAGCAGGTACAAATTTTAAAGACTTCTTTGCAGGAGTCTTGGTTCTTTTTGGTTTGTCAGTGGGAACCTCCATATTTGTACCTCTCTCTTGATGGACCAGTTCCATCTCCTCCTCCTCTTCTTCAGCAGCCTCCGAACTTTCCACTACCTTTTCTTTTCCCTTTTCCTTCTTCTTTTTCTTACTCTTCTCTAATGCTTCCTGTAGTTCTGCTTCACTTTGCCTTACTTTGCTACTTGTAGTTCTTCCCTTGGGTACAGAAGTAACAACAGTCTTGGGAGATGTTACTTTGCTTTTCTTTGAGGATTTAGAAGCAATTGGGGTCCTTTGTGAAGACGCCTTGCGCTTCTTTTGGTCATAACTAGCCCCCACTTTCTTTAGAATATCTGCTAAAGTCTCCTCCACAGAAGAACCATGTTCTTCTTGTTGCTTACTCATTTGAGCAAGTCCCTCAGCAGCCTCTTCGGATCTGCTTCCCCCTGACTTTAAACCACCTTCTTCTCTACCACCACATATAGCAAGAACCTCCCCTTTCTTTTTCTTTCTCCTCCTACTAGATTCCGCCCCTTCAACATTTTTCACAGAACCTACCAACACAAACCTACTATCTTCCTTCTCTACTATATCAGAAAATACAAAACAGGTGTTTACTTCACCTGGGGTTTCTTGACTCTCATCATTGTCAGAAGACCCAGGTTCTTCTCCTTCACTAGCAGAGATGAACTTTTCAGGCTCAGAGCTTGAGTCAGATTCTTTAGTTGAAACCTCTTTCCTTTAACTGGCCATTAATTTCTCGTTTAAGGTTTTTCTGAGAGAGGCGGATGCTATAGTTTTTCTGGCTAACATCTTTTGTCGGTGAAATCTGGGTTTTAGGGTTTCAACTGGAGGTGTTGATGATCAAGTATTAGGGGAAACAGGTGGGGGAGTTCCAGGATTGTCTTGAGGATTAGTCATGGCGGAGAATTTCTAGAAATCTTTTGGGAATTTTTGGAGAAGAAAGGGGTTTATCAGAAGTATTTGAGAAGTGAATGACAGTTGTGAGTGATGAGAGAAGATGTGGAGTGTATTTAAGGAGGGATCATGATTAAGCCTGTAACAACATTCTTTTCAGTGGTCAATTAGGAGTCTAATCAAATTAGAATTCCGGTCTCTTTAGAGATCAATGAGCGGCGCTAGTTTTTAGGAAGAAATCCCGTTTTAGTTAGACTCCTATGATAATGAAACGGGTTCAATGCTCAATGGATAGAATTTCTGAAAGTTTGGTGTAATTAGGACTTCTGCACAAGATTGGTAATTTTATCTTTCTAATTGTGCAAAGTATAGAAACATACCTTAACTTTCTTATGAGCATATACTGATGAACCAGGTTCTTCAGGTAAAACTTCTTTTGATCATGCCTCAAATGTCAGAATAGAAAAAAGTTGTAAGAGATTAAAGATTCATATAAACACATGTCACAGGAGTATACTAATTAAAGTATGAGACTAAGTAAGAATTAGTCTAGATATTTACATTGAATTAAGAACACCTAACCAACTTTTTTTTTTCATTTTGTTTCATTGTGCATTCTGAACTGGACCTTTTAGGTGATCTTAATCATCCCCAATTCTAACCTGTTCCTTTTAAAGTTTTCTCTACTCAGTGCTTTAGTGAAGATGTCAGCTATTTGTTTATCAGTAGCACAAAATTCTATGGAGATTAACCCTTTCTCGTAGTTATCTCTTAAGAAGTCGTATCTAACATCTATGTGCTTGGTCCTTTTATGATGAACAAGGTTCTTTGTCATACTTATAGCACTAGTGTTATCACAAAATATTGGAATACATCCCATTTCAATTCCAAAGTCTACCAGTTGTTGTTTGATCCATAGAAATTGAGCACAACAAGAGGCAGCAGCAACATAATCAGCCTTAGCAGTAGACAAGGCTACTGAATTTTGCTTTTTGGTAGCCCATGACACTAGACATGACACCAGAAAATGTGCCATACCTAAAGTACTTTTCCTGTCCACTAAGAAACCTGCATAATCAGCATCAGCATATCCTACCAGATCAAAATTACTACCTTTGGGATACCAAAGACCCAAATCTTTGGTGCCTTTCAGATATCTCAGTATCCTCTTGACAGCAGTCAAATGTGACTCCTTTTGTTTTGCCTGGAAACGAGCACAAAGTCCTACATTGAAAACAATGTCAGGTCTGCTAGTAGTAAGATACAAAATTGAACCAATCATACCCCTATACAAATTTTGA
Organism: Nicotiana glauca; assembly: GCA_026770625.1. NCBI lineage: Eukaryota > Viridiplantae > Streptophyta > Magnoliopsida > Solanales > Solanaceae > Nicotiana > Nicotiana glauca. The sequence continues at coordinate 28,730 of MU684311.1, forward strand.
TCAACTGATGAACCAGGTTCATCAACATCTAATTTAGTGGCAGTTGCAATAGGTGTATCTATTTCTTTGGACTCCTCCATTTTAAACTTTTAGATTAGTTCTTTTGTATACTTCTGCTGTTGGATCATGGTCCCATTTGGACTTTGTTTGATCTGCAAGCCTAGGAAGAAATTTAGTTCACCCATCATACTCATTTCAATCTCACTTCCCATTAATTTTGCAAAGTCCTTACTCAACCTATCAGTAGTGGCCCCAAGTATTATGTCATCAACATATATTTGTACAACAAGGAGGTCTTTACATTTTTCCCTTAGGAACAAAGTGCTGTCAATTTTACCTCTTTTGTACCCATGCTCCAGTAGGAATTTTGATAGTCGTTCATACCAAGCTCTTGGGGACTGTTTGAGCCCATATAGAGCTTTGTCCATCTTGTACACATGCTCAGGACATTCCTTGTTTTCAAATCCTGGAGGTTGTTTCACAAACACTTCCTCCTTGAGGTAGCCATTTAGGAAGGCACTCTTGATATCCATCTAATGGAGGTTGAATTCCATATGTGCTGCAAAGGCAATGAGGAGTCTGATTGCCTCTAGTCTTGCAACTGAGCACATGTCTCATCATAGTCAATGACTTCCTCTTGGCTGTAGCCCTGAACCACCAGCCTTGCCTTGATTCTTGTAACAGTTCCATCTTTATCAAGTTTGTTCCTGAAGACCCATTTGGTGCTAATGATTGAACTGTTCTTGAGTCTAGGAACTAGATGCCAAACTTGACTTCTTTCAAATTGATTTAGTTCCTCTTGCATAGCATTGACCCAGTCTGCATCCTGCAAAGCCTCAACAACATTTTTAGGATCAATAAGAGATAGAAAAGCATTAAATGCACACAGATTCTTTAATTATGATCCAGTTTTGACTCCAGATGTTGGATAATTAATGATGTTCTCAATGGGATGAGAACTTTGATACTTATGAGATTTCACCAACAACTGGTTTCTACTAGATGATTCTCCTATGTTCTGTTGCTGAGGAACATGTTCTTGTAAAGAGTTTGTTTTATTTTCTCCCTGAGTAGTTCCCCCTGTCAGGTTGACCAGATTGGAAGAACCTATTCCATCACCTGTTCCTTCTTTTGATGCTGCTTCAGTCAATTCTCTTACCAAGCCAATGGCTTCATCTTCATGTTCCTGTCTCTCAGAAAGAATGTTAGTTTCATCAAATACAATATGCACACTTTCTTCTACACACAGAGTTCTTTTATTAAATACTTTATATGCTTTACTATGTGAAGAATATCCCAAGAATACTCCCTCATCACTTNNTACTGGCATGGCCAAGTCTTTTGTGCCACAGGAGGGGATCATTATATAGCACACTTAGACAAGTGAGTTCATTTTCTGAAAGAGTTGACAAATCTACAATGTAAATATTGTTAACTCTTTTTTCCTGCAAAACAATCTTGTCAGTGGTAAGGTTAATCACAAAACATTTGGTAGAGGTGAAAGCTACAAGGTTACCTCTGTCACAAAGTTGTGACACACTGATTAGGCTATATTTCAAGCCATCTATCAAGTAGACATTCTAAATGGAATGACAGTCCATCTTATCTACCTTTCCAACCCCAATGATCTCACCTTTCTTTCCATTTCCAAAGGAGACATTACCTCCTTTCATGTTCTCAAGTGAAAGGAACTGGCCTTTGTTCCAGTCATGTGTTTTGAGCAGCCACTATCTATGTACCATATTTGGCTACTCCCTTTCACTTGAACCTACAAAAAGTAATCAGGGGTTAGTCTTAGGAACCCAAACTAGTTTGGGTCCCTTTCTATGGGCAAAAGGATGAATCAGATTCTTTCTTGCCCAACTTGGCAGTTTGTGTTTTTCTTGAACAAAAGCTTTGTTCCTTTGACTGGCCTTTTCCTCTGCACTACATTCATTTTTATAATGGCCAGTCTTACCACAGTGTGTGCAGATCTTATTTTTAGCAAGAGTGAGGTACTTGTTTTTGGGGTCCCACTTTGGAGCTTGAGTCCCATAGCCAAGTCCTCTTTTATTGCTACTGTGATGCTCTTGCAACTATGAGAGAGCATCAGAAGTTTTGTTCCATTTGCAAGTTCTGTCTAGTTCATGTTTCACCTTTCCTAGATCTTCTTTTAGAACCTTAATCAATTCATCTTTCATTTTTCCAAGATTTTCTTCTAGAGTGAGATATGAGTGATCAGCTTTCTTCTTTCATGTTCCTAGTTCCAGTTTTAGATTTTCTGACCTAAGTTCTAGAATACTATTGTCAAGTTCAAGAACCTGGTTCTTCAACTCAGCATTTTTGTTATCACTCTCATCAGCCCTAGATTGAAGACTTTTGCATTTTGATTTTAGGATAACACATTCCCTAGACAGAACTTCCTTTTCATTGTTAACTGTTTCAGACTCTTCAATGAAGTCTAATAATAGCTCAGCCAACCTTTCTTTAGACAGAAATTTAATTTTGTCCTTGAGATGCAGAATACTTACCTCCTGCTCATCATCTAATTCTCCAATGGCCATAAGAGCTTGCTCTTCTTCAGCTTCATCCTCTGAGTCTTCATCAGAGTTTTCACCCCAAACAGCAACCATAGCCTTGGTTGAACCTTTGTTTTTCTTGGGTTGAACCTATTCCTTCTTCCTGTTTCTTCGTTCAGCCCTTGCTTTCTTCCATTCAATCTCCCATTGAGGGAAATTCTTGATCATATGGTCAGTCTTACGACACTTATAACAACCATCATTTGTCTGTTTCTCAGGAGCTCTTGTCTTGTTGAAGTTTGTACCTCTTGATGAACCCTTTCCTCTTATTAGGTACTTTTTGAAATCTTTAGTGACTATATCCATCTCATCATTCTTCTGTAATTTTGAGAGCCTAACTTCTCTCCTTCTTGGGTGTATCCATCTTCCTAGTTTGCCTTCTCAGTTCATAAGCAGTAAGATTCCCAATCAGTTCATCCAGCCTGAGAGTGGCCATATTCTTGGACTCCTGAATGGCAGTGATTTTGCTTTCCCAAGCAACTGGAAGAACTCTTGTCAAGATCTTCTCAACCTTGTCTTCTTCAAGAATAACTCTTCCAAGAGAGTTAAGTTCATTTGTCAGTGTAGTGAACCTGGTGTACATCTCTTGAATGGTTTATCCATCTTTCATAGTGAAATTCTCATATTGAGAATATAGCAATGTTCATCTGGATCTCTTCACTTGAGGTGTTCTTTCATGAGCCACTTGCAAAGTGTCCCATATCTCTTTTGCAGTATTACAGCTTTGGATCCTGTTGTATACATCTGGACTCAGTCCACACACAAGCCATTTCTTGGCCTTAGCATTTTTCTCCCATTTTTTCAAATCTTCAGCAGTACAATGATCCCTTGTCATTGGCACTTCCACTCCTTCCTCATTTTTCATTGTAGTTGCCAAAGGGCCATCAGTGACTATGTCCCAGAGTTCATAGTCTTCTCCTATGTTGTGATCCTTCATCCTATTCTTCCACCATGAGTAATACTATCCAATGAATAGTGGAGGCCTGTCAGTGGATTGCCCTTCCCAGTTCCCAGGTGGAGCACTCATGTTGATATTTTCCTAAGGTGTTAGCCTCTTCAAGGATAACCTGCTCTGATACCAATTGATGTTCCAAACGTCAATACCACACAAGAGGGGGGGGGGGTGTTTTGAGTGGTACCCAATTTTCGATCTAGAAGAACCTGGTTCTTCTAGATGTTCTAACTACTACTATTTGCGGAATTAAAATACAGAAAATAAAAGAACACAAGGATTTTTACGTGGAAAACACCTGGCTCAAAAGGTGAAAAAACCACGGCCTAATACTCAGTAGGATTTTCCCAAGCATCCACTAAACTCAATGAGCCAAAACCAGCATTTACAAAACTCTTGTAAACCTAAGGATTAACTCTAATCCCAGTGTGGCACACAGCCTCAACTGTTGCGACACTTTCAAGTTAACTCTAACTTAAATACTCAAAGTACCTAATACAATTGATTCTATGAAAGTTGGAAAGGTACAAGTTTTAAATCACCTACTACAATTGAACTAGAATAAGAATAAATACAATGGAACTGGTTCTTCTATCTTGTTCAAGTAGCTGCAGGCGGTGCACACTCAATCTCACATAAATTGCTTGCAAAATAGCCTTGCTCTTTTGCTCTCAATTTTTCTTAACTTCAGCATATGTGCATACCTGTAAAGGAGAACAACTCAGTTATTTATTAGATTAGTAATTAGAGTTGGATTGTAGCTCAATTTCTGATCCTCCATTGAGTTTGAGTCCTAGACCAATCCAAACTCCAACACTTATCCGGATGTGTTCTCTTCTTATAAGGAGACATCTTCTCCTTATCCCACATCCAATCTTTTCGATCAGTTCAGAAGATATTGCTGCTTGATCCTCAAGGACTTATCTTCTTCCCGTGCATCTCATGTGGATGGGCCATAACAATTGTGTCTCCTAAGATGGACCTGGTCCTTCACTGAGTTCATGTGTCATTCTTCAAAACTTTAACTGATCTTGGGCCAATACTTCAAAAATTCGCGAAGATGAACTTTAATATCTCTGCCCAGGAAAAACCGCATCGACGGTCAAAACTCGCTTCTGCGGCCTCCTCTTCTACGGCCCAAAGTTCCGTTTCTGCAAAAATCACTTAAGGGGCAAAATCTGCTTTTGCAGCCAAATGGTCGCATCTGTGACTCCGTAGATGCGGTGCCCAAATCCGCACCTGCGATACCTTCTCGCTTCTGCGACTTACTCCTCGCTCCTGCGGTCCCAATTTTGCAGAAGCGGAAATACCAGAAGCAGTAGCAGCCGCAAATTTGAATTGCAAAAGTTCAAAACTTCCCGTTAACCATCTGAAATCACCCCGAGGCCCCCGGGACCTCGACCAAAAGCACCAACACCTCCTATAACATCATTCAAACTTGTTCCAATCATTTAAACACCTCAAACAACGCCAAAACCATCAAATCCTATCGAATTCAAGCCTAAGTTCTTCAAAAACTTTAGAAACATGCATTCGATCAAAAACCTAACCAAATCACCTCCGAATGACCTGAAATTTTGCACAAACATCCCAAATCACTTAACAAAGCTACTGCAACTCTTGTAATTCCATTCCGACACTCAGATCAAAATCTCACTTATCAATCGGTATTTTCAAAAATTCTAACTTCGCCAATTCAAGCCTAATTCTACACCGGACCTCCAAAATCACTTTCGATCACACTCCTAAGTCACCAATCATCCCCCGAAGCTAACTGAACCATCAAAAATCATATCTGAGCCCTTTAAAATATAAGTCAATATCTGGTTGACTTTTCCAAATAAAGCCTTCCTTAGAGAGACTAAGTGTCTCATTTCCTACCAAAACTTCTCCAAACCAACTCGATCACACAAGACACGGCTAATAAAGCATAAAGAAGAAGAAAATGGGGAAAACCGGGTGGTAACTCATGAGACGATGGGTCGGGTCGTCAGAAGAGTGGGCAATTTTGAGAGAAGATTTTCATGCCAAATCATTAGGCAAGTGCTCTAATCAATATCCAACTATATTTTGTGATTATATCTTAGATTAAACATCAAATTCATGAGAATCTAAAGAAAAATTTGGGAAAAATTATTAAATCTTTCAAAAATGAAAAATGATGATTTGAAGGACTAATTGATATCAGAACTTGATAATTTTTGTATGATTGAACTCGTATCAGAATGGTATTCGGATTTTGTAAATTTTGGCGGGTTCTGAGGTGCGGACTTGGGATGTTGACTTTTGTTGACCTTTTGTAAATTGTGTTAGAACTATAGCTTTATTAATTGAAATTGTTTTTTTTGCAATGTTTGATGTATTTAAGTCGTCTTTGGCTAGATTGGGCCGAGTGATGGTGAATTGGTAAGGGAAAAGCTAAATTGAGTATTGAGTTGGCCAAATTGAGGTAAGTATTTTGTCTAACCATGTGTGGGGAAAATCACTCTTAGGAAGTGAGTCAATTGTGCTATCTTGATATGTGAAAGCCATGTATGCAAGGTGGCGAGTGTGTACACAGTTTATATGTGGTATTGAATGGTTAGATTGTCTAGTCTTTTTTCCATTTCTTTGATCAAATTTTCATAATATGTGGTATCTTGTTGTTAGGCTACACTTACATGCTCTACATGATGTTGTTAGCATTGTTTACCTCTTGCTCGTTGTTTAGCCTTATTTGCCTTAGTTGAAGTTATTGTCTTCCTTGTTGTTTATTTACTTCTTAATTGTGAGTTCCTCCATGACTCTGTGCATATATACTACATGTCCAAATTGTTGTGATGGCCTGTGTAGTTATCACATGCCTTACATGTCTTGTTGTTTTGTAAAGGTCGTTGTATTCCTTTGATTTTTATGTGGCTCTCTTGTTTTCATGTACTCATTCTCTTGGTTGTAAAAATTCTTGTAATTGAGTTGTTGAATTGTTGTTGTTGATTTAAATTATTGTACGAGGGATCGGGTTGCATGTCACAACAGGTGAAATAAGGCAAGTGGTCGAATAAGAGGGAATATTTATATTGCGATATTGTTATTATACAGTGGGATCGGGTTTCACGCCGCAACAGATAAAATAAGAGTGAATTATGATATTGAGATTATATGGTGAGATCGAGTTACCCGCCGCAACATGTTACGTTTATTTTTATGATATTGATGTTTATTGTATGGTGGGATTGGGTTGCACGCCGTAACCTGTGAAATAAGGGTAGATTGATATGGTGAAATAAGGGTGAATTATGATATTTATATTATTTGGTGGGATCGGATTGCATCCCGCAATATATTTGTGTACTCTATATTTCCTATTTTATTGTATTAGATTCAGTTCCTTCGTACAAAATTCTGTGAATTTGTAATTTCTGATTTTCACTGTTTTTAGAGAATTTAGTCATTATCATTGATATTATTGCCCTGCCGTCATTTACTAAGATCTTTTCATAGTACTGTTATTCCTGTAAATTAATTTTCAAGGTGAATTTACTACGTTGAGTCACTACCTCTCGCATTGTTGAGTTTTTAGCAATATAGTGATTTAAATAAAGGAATTAATATTATGCCACCTTGTATGATTTTTAAATTTGAACTCGCCGTATATATTTTAGTATTACTAATTCTAATAGTTGTTATATTTGTTTCCACTAGTTTCTCAACTAAATCTCCTTAACCTATCTGAGGTTGTATTTTACTTAAAAAGGAATTGCTATTATGTTTTAATTTAATGAATCCTATATTAAAGGCAATAGCTTATTCGATGTTGTATTTTTTATTTGAAAATATTATTTTCTTCACTCAAAGATTTCTAAAAATAACTTCATCTTTTCTCGATGGTTTTCTATTTGGTCTAGAATCTGTAAATTTACTTTATGATATTTAAATAGAACTTCCTGAACATATTAATTGACATTTGTCATGGATATCATGTATTGAGTAGCACGTGAATTTTGTCGTGCAAAGCGAAATGGAGGTGCCATGTGTGTTAAAGGTTTGAAAGTTGTGATTATGATATGAGGTTACAAGGATTGAGATGGTTGGAAATGGTATATTAGAAACGACGCGATTGGTTGAGTTAACATCGCTTTCCTTACTTGAGCACATTTTTACTTGTTTGTATCACAACTATGTTGGTGTGTAATTATTTGATTATTTTTCGTTACTATCTGTGTTTTTCCTTATCGCCTCTACTGTTTGTAGTTTGATTTCTCCGTGCTATTGGCATTATATGACGACCCGACCCGTCATCTCAGGTATTACCTCCCTGTTTTCCCCATTTTTAGCTTCTTTATGCTTCATTATCCGTATCTTGTGTAATCAGGTTGATTTGTAATGGTTTTGATAAGAAACGAGACACTTAGTCTCCTTTAAGAAGGCTTAAGTTGGAAAAGTCAACCGAATGTTGACTTATGAGTTAGAGGACTCGGATGTGAATTCCGATAGTTTGGTTAGCTCTAGGAGGTGATTTGTAACTTAGGAGTGCCATCAGAATTGGATTTGGAGGTCCGGTGTAGAATTAGGCTTGAATTGGCGAAGTTAGAATTTTGGCGAATTCCGGTTGACAGGTGAGATTTTGATCCGAGGGTTGGAATGGAACTCCGAGAGTTTTTGTAGCGTCGTTGGGTGATTTTGGACATGTGTGCAAATTTTCAGGTCATTCGGACATCGTTTGGTTGGGTTTTTGATCGAATGCGCATTTCGGAAGTTTTGAAGAAACTTTGACTTGAATCCGATGTGAATTGATGGTTTTAGCATTGTTTGATGTATTTTGATGATTGGAACAAGTTTGAATGATGTTATGGGTTATGTTGGTGCTTTTGATTGAGGTCCCGGGGGCCTCGGGATGATTTCGAATGGCTAACGGGGAGTTTTTGGAATTTCATACAGCTGAAGGCATGCTGTTTCTGGTATTTTCGCTTCTGCGGGTCTTGGACCGCATAAGCGGAGCCGCTTAAGCGGAGCTGTGATCGCAGAAGTGGCAAGGAGATGGAAGGCAGGTTCCGCAGAAGTGGAAGAGCGTACCGCAGAAGCGGTACCGCTGGTGCGAAAGTAGAACCGCAGAAGCGAATTTTTGGAAGTTTAATGAAGACCGCAAAAGCGGAACTCTTGCCGTAGAAGCGGTCCCGCATAAGCGAAAGCGGGACCGCAGGAGCGAAAACTGGACTGTTCAGATGGGTTTTTATTTAACATTTCATCTGCGAGGGTTATGTATTTTCCTCCATTTTTTAGCAAGCTTTGAGAGCTTTGAGGCAATTCTGAAGAGGGATTCAAGGAGAAATGATTAGAGGTAAGATTCTTGAACCTAAAATGCGTTTTTATTGAGAAATCCACCTAGAAATGTATGGAATTAAGCCTAAAATGTATTAATTAGGGCTTGAATTTTTGATATTTCAAATTGGGATTTGATAGGTCATTTGAGTTCTTGGTATGTGTGGACTCGTGGCGAGACGATGAATCTGGCAATGTGAGTTTTGTAATTTTTCGGGAAATGGGCCCGGGGCTTGGGTTTTTCTAGCTTCGAGATTTTTGCTATTTTTCGATTGTTTTCGATTGATATTGTTCCATTGGCATATTGTGATGCATTCGCCCCAATTTTGATTAGATTCGACGAGCGAGGAGGCCGATTTGAAGGGCAAAGGCATCGCGAGCTAGAGATTTCACTGGTTCGAGGTGAGTAATACTTGTAAATGATATCCTGAGGGTTTGAAACCCCAGATTTGCATATCATAGTGCTGTATTGAGTGACTTGCATGCCGGATATGAGCGTGGGGTAGAGCACCGTTGGGGATTGTGACTTGGTCCGTCCCGATTGTTGATTTTACCATGTATTTGAGTGAAACTACTTGTTATCATCATACTATGGGCTGATTGCCATGTTTGGGGCTTTGTGCCAACTATGTAAATCCTTCGAGGATTGATATTACTGTTTTATCATATCTTGCATATCAATTGGTCTCAGTCCATGGTTTTAAATACTGTTTTGCAAACTCAGCCATTTTTCTAAGTTTTGAAAACTCAAATGATATTTTAAATGTTATTTCGGGCTGAGAACTACTGTTTTATAAATGCCCATGGGGCTTATGATGTTTCTTGGACTGATTATGGGTGGCTCGGGCTGCGCGCCGCAGTAGTGACTTAAAACAGCGGTAACAATGGCACTGTGTGATGTGTCTTGAAACATTATGGGTGGCTCGGGCTGCGCGTCACAGCAGGAACTTGAAACAATGGTGACAATGGCACTATATGATGTAAATGGGTCAGGTAACAATGACTGACCAGGATTTGATTAATGCTACGAGATGGCTTGATATTGCGCTTAGGCTGTAGGAGCCCCTTCGAAGTCTGTACACACCCCCAGTGAGAGCCATCGACGATAAATGAATATGGGTGGCTCGGGCTGCGCGCCACAGTGGGTACTGGAATGTACCATCATATACATTGCATTGCACTCATGCATTTGTTCCTATTTGTACTGGTTGTCATGATATACATCACAGTCATTTCATTGGCATCCATGCTACTTCTTGCACTGTTTACCAGATACCCCGCTGTTATTTGTTGATGGAGTGCTGTGCCCGAGTGGCTGACTTACGTGCTGACTGCACTATTTGTGTCGCGTGAATTTGCTTAAACTATTGAAAAGGAATATTTTCAAAAGAGTATTTAATAGAGCCCAGATGTTTTCCAAGGATTTCATGGTTTTACTGTTTTTCTCAAAAGGGTTGTACTATTCTATATAGCATGCTGGAGTGCCTTACGTGATTTCTTACTTTCAGCTATTATTTACTTTTATTACTCCCTGAGTTGGAGTACTTACTTTACTCCATGCACATCGCGTGTAGTTGCGGGTATTGTTTCACCCGGTATCAGGTTGTTAGCTGATTGAAGGTATACTATTGTAGCTGAGCAAGGTGAACGCCAGCGCCCGCGACACCTGATTTTCCCTTCTTTGATTTTGAATTTGATTCATGTAAATTACAGACTCTGTAGTTGTGTTTGGGCTTCTTTAGATGTCGTGACTTGTGACACCCCAATTTGGGTTGCGTTTGGGTTTTTGCTCCCGCTAATTATTAATGATAAATCATATTTAGACTGCTTATTTATGTTTAATTATTGTTGAAGAGGTTGTTTAAGAATGGTTGGCTGGCCTTGTCTTCACGAGAGGCGCCATCACGACCGGAGCGGGGTTTGGGTCGTGACAAGTTGGTATCAGACCCACGGTTACTAGGTCTCACGAGTTATGGGCAGGTTTAGTAGAGTCTGGTGGATCGGTACGGAGACGTCTGTATTTATCATCGAGAGGCTGCTGAACCTTTAGGAAAACTTCACTTTCTTGGAGTTCTTATCGTGCGTACTTGATTCAGCTTGAGATATAACTCTTGAAATTCCTTCCTCACGTCGGTATGCGCACGTGAGCGCTCAGTATTGTATGTGCTTTAATGGCTTGTGATTCCTCGATCAAGGGGCGAGATGTGATCCCGTGAGTTCAATGTTGGGCCAGTCTGGAGGACTTGAGGCCGGAAGAGTAATTGAGTGTTGTATGCGTGTGAGGTTATGAGCCCTTACAGGTACTGTGCAGCAAAGCACTTGAGCTATGTCAGCTCACTCAGCTTGGTTTGGATAGAAGGATTCCGTCCTGACAGTTTAGCTTGTGCGAATGGAATTGGCAGAGATGTTCTTGTCGGGTTTTACCATGGTTTGGAGATGAATATATTTTCTATGGGTATGCAAGGCATGGGATGTGTAATGATTCTTCTTTCTGATGGGAGCGACAAAAGTTCTTGATTGGATGAGTTACAGTTTAGTTCTGAAAAAAAGTTCATAAAATTCTTAGGCAACGGGCAGCCTCAGGTAATCAAGGAAATGGTACTGCTAATTGAAAGTCATTTGATGAGGGTATGTGTCTCGAAAAAAAGGGTAATGTGATTAGAATGATGATATTCCGATGGTAGTGCGGTATTTTCTCGCTAGATCGACTGCTGATATCTGAGAGTGTTTGATGGCACAGGAGAATTTTAGAATATCTTTCGAAAAATGATTGGGTACTCGAGGTGTGATATGTATTTATACTGTGGAATTTGGGATCAGGTACAGTGATTCGTGTGCTATATGGAGTTAGAAACTGGGAGTTCTCATTTCAAGCTATGTAGTGGTTGTGGATCCTGTGTATTGGTACCGTTAGTGGCTATTGGGATTTGGAGACACGAATGGACCTTGCTTTGCTTGGTATATTAGATTTTGGATATGATATTGGGGTGTAGACTGGTTGTCTCAGTGTTGGGCTATTCTAGACTATTGTGCTATGGGTTATGTCGGAAAATGCCACAGGTTACGTGGCGAGGTGCATCGGATTATGTTCTAGCAGAGTGGTTTGTATTCGAAAGACCAGCGGATGGCTGGGAAGGATTGCTTTCCTTAATTGGGCCTTTGTGACGGATGTCGGTATAGAGGTTTCTATCATTGATTCAGTTACGATATTGAAGGACTTTTTCGGATGCGTTCCTTATGGCCGGGCATGTCGCCGGATGAGATTGTGGATTTCGGTATTGATTTGGTATCGGGCACCGTATCATACGGCTCCGGCAGAAGTTATAGTATTGGAAGGAGCAGCTTCAGGCCTCTTGTTATTGAGTTCGTTGGTAGGCCGAGGTGGCTATATATTTATCTTAGCGTTAGCTTGGTTGGCCCCGAGTTGTATTGTTGAGGGATAGGTTGATTCGATCGTTCTTGAGCTGGTTAGTGATCTGGGGAGATCTAGGGGTCGCTCTTCTGTGCTGTGAGACGCCATAATTAGTTGGATATGGGCCCATATTGTGCGGTTCTATTGAGTATTCATAGAGAAAGTCGAGCCGGAAGAGTAATTGAGTGTTGCTCGGTAAATGGAGTATTAGTTGTGATCTATCAAGTTGTGTGTCGTATGTTATTTGTTCCACCATGGGTGTAAAGGATTGCCTTGGTTTCAGACATAAATTTTTTTTTGCGTGGCTATTGATTTTAGCATAGCGATTTGAGGTGCTTCGTGTGTAACAATGTTGGGATAGGATCGCGCATTGTAGCGAGGCTACGTGGAGTTATGACCTTTCGGGGTAGCTTCAGGTGTTCTATTTCTATGATGTGAGACGGGGTCTCAACCGTGTGTTCTGATGGTACTGATGAGCTTGAGGTACAGCTCTTTCGTTTGAGTCATTCGTCATGATTTGAGTATGTTTAGACTGTTTCTCATTGGTACGTGTATTATGCATGTTGTGACATAGGCCTGTGTTGAGGTGTCATATTACCAGAGTAGCGTGTTGGATTCGAGGTGATCGTTGGAGTCATTAATGAAAACAAACATATGTGATTTCAGCTTGTTAGAAGGAAATTATCGAGGTTCGGCTCGGAATCTGGTATGGTATTAGTCTAAAAGTAAGTGGTTTAATGAATGGTTGATCTGAGAAATGGTTACGATTTATTGCGTGTTTCAATCATCGTTAGCAGTATATGGAAGTGTTGGGAATAAGACTTTATCTGGTAAGAGGTTTTCTATCGGTATTTGGTTGTTGTGGATAATAACTGTGAATAGAAGTTATCGTTTCGAGTGCTTGGATTGTGTGGTATATCGTATGATTTCATTGAGGTTACAAGTATGGGTTATTACAGCTAGTTCGGGACTATTCAAAGTATAGGTGTGAGGTTTTGATCGTATTGATGGTTTCAGAAGTGAAAAGGTAGTTCTGTGAATTATGGGCTAGACCGGATTGGGTAATTTCAGCTATTTTGTGTTGTCGGACCTATAAGAGATAGGGTGACGTGGGATCATCCCGGGTATATGCTTGGTAAGGTCATTCATCTACTGGTTGGCTTCTAGTACAACTCTGGGAATGCTCGAGGACGAGCATTTGTTTAAGTTGGGGAGGATGTGACGACCCGACCTGTCGTCTCAGGTATTACCACCCCATTTTCCCCATTTTCAGCTTCTTTATGCTTCATTATCTGTATCTTGTGTAATCAGATTGATTTGCAATGATTTTGATAAGAAATGAGACACTTAGTCTCTTTTAAGATGACTTAAGTTGGAAAAGTTAGCCGGATGTTTACTTATGAGTTAGAGGGCTCGGATATGAATTTCGATAGTTCAGTTAGCTCCGGGAGATGATTTGTGACTTAGGATTGTGATCGGAATTGGATTTGGAGGTCCGGTATAGAATTAGGCTTGAATTGGCGAAGTTAGAATTTTGGCGAATTCCGGTTGATAGGTGAGATTTTGATCCGAGGGTCGGAATGGAATTCCAAGAGTTGTTGTAGCTTTGTTGGGTGATTTTGGATATGTGTGCAAATTTTCAGGTCATTCGGACATCGTTTGGTTGGGTTTTTGATCGAATGCGCATTTCGGAAGTTTTGAAGAAACTTAGGCTTGAATCCGATGTGAATTGATGGTTTTAGCGTTATTTGATGTGTTTTGATGATTGGAAAAAGTTTGAATGATGTTATGGGTTATGTTGGTGCTTTTGGTTGAGGTCCCGGGGGCCTCGGGATGATTTCAGATGGCTAACAGGGAGTTTTTGGAATTTCATATAGCTGAAGGCATGTTGTTTCTGGTATTTTCTCTTCTGCGGGTCTTGGACCGCAGAAGCGGAGCCTCTTAAGCGGAGCTGTGATCGCAGAAGCGGCGAGGATATGGAAGGCAGGTTCCGCAGAAGCGGAAGAGCGGACCGCAGAAGCGGTACAGCTAGTGCGAAAGTAGAACCGCAGAAGCGAATTTTTGGAAGTTTAATGAAGAACGCAAAAGCAAAATCTTGCCGCAGAAACGGTCTCTCATAAGCGAAAGCAGGACAGCAGGAGCGAAAACTGGACTGTTCAGAGGGGTTTTTATTTAACATTTCATCCTCGAAGGTTATGTATTTTCCTCCATTTTTGAGCAAGCTTTGAGAGCTTTGAGGCGATTCTGAAGAGAGATTCAAGGAGATATGATTGGAGGTAAGATTCTTGAACCTAAAACTCGTTTTTATTGAGAAATCCACCTAGAAATTTATGGAATTAAGCCTAAAATGGAGGAATTAGGGCTTGAGTTTTTGATATTTCAAATTAGGATTTGATAGGTCATTTGAGCTCAGATTTGGGAGTTCTTGGTATCTGTGGACTCGTGGCGAGACGAGGAATCCGACAATGTGAGTTTTGTAATTTTTCGGGAAGTGGGCCCGGGGCTCGGGTTTTTCTAGCTTCGAGATTTTTGCTATTTTTCGGTTGTTTTCGATTGGATATTGTTCCATTGGCATATTGTGATGCATTTGCCCTGATTTTGGTTAGATTCGACAAGCGTGGAGGCCGATTTGAAGGGCAAAGGCATCGCAAGCTAGAGATTTCACTGGTTTGAGGTGAGTAATACTTGTAAATGATATCCTGAGGGTTTGAAACCCCGCATTTGCATATCATAGTGCTGTATTGTGGTGACTTGCACGCCAGGTATGAGCATGGGGTAGAGCACCGTTGGGGATTGTGACTTGGTCCGTCCCGGTTGTTGATTTAACCGCGTATTTGACTGAAACTACTTGTTATCATCATACTATGGACTGCTTGCCATGTTTGGGGCTTCGTGCCAACTATGTGAATCCTTCGGGGATTGATATTACTGTTTTAGCATATCTTGCATATCAATTGGTCTTAGTCCAAATACTCTTTTGCAAACTCAGCCATATTTCTAAGTTTTGAAAACTCAAATGATATTTTAAATGTTATTTCGGGCTGAGAACTACTGTTTTATAAATGCCCATAGGGGTTATGATGTTTTCTCGACTGATTATGGGTGGCTCGGGCTGCGCACCGCAGCAGTGACTTAAAACAGTGGTAATAATGGCACTGTGTGATGTGACTTGAAACATTATGGGTGGCTTGGGCTGCGCGCCGCAGCAGGAACTTGAAACAATGGTGACAATGGCATTATATGATGTAAATGGGTCAGGTAACAATGACTAACCAGGATTTGATTGATGCCACGAGATGGCTTGATATTGCGCTTGGGCAATAGGAGCCCCTTCGGAGTCTGTACACACCCCTAGTGAGCGCTGTCGACGATAAACAAATATGGGTGGCTCGAGCTGCGCGCCGCAGTGGGTACTGGAATTTACCATCATATGCATTGCATTGAACTCATGCATTTTTTCCTATTTGTATTGATTGTCATGACATACAACACACTCATTTCATTGGCATTCGTGCTATTTCTTGCACTGTTTACCGGATACCCCGGTGTTATTTGTTGATGGAGTGCTGTGCCCGAGTGGCTGACTTTCATGTTGACTGCACTATTTGTGTCACGTGCATTTGCTTAAACTATTGAAAAGTAATATTTTCAAAAGAGGTTTTAACAGAGCCCAGATGTTTTCCAAGGATTTCACGGTTTTACTGTTTTTCTCAAAAGGGTTGTACTGTTCTATATAGCATGATGGAGTGCCTTACGTGATTTCTTACTTTCAGCTATTATTTACTTTTATTACTCACTGAGTTGGAGTACTCACTTTACTCCCTGCACCTCGCGTGCAGTTGCAGGTATTGTTTCACTCGGTAGCAGGTTGTTAGCTGATTGAATGTATACTATTGTAGCTGAGCAAGGTGACCGCCAGCGCCTGCGGCACTTGATTTTCCCTTCTTTGATTTTGAATTTGATTCATGTAAATTACAGACTCTGTAGTTGTGTTCATGCTTCTTTAGATGCTCGTGACTTGTGACACCCCGATTTGGGCTGTGTTTGGGTTTTCGCTTCCGCTAATTATTAATGATAAATCATATTTAGACTGTTTATTTATGTTTAATTATTGTTGAAGAGGTTGTTTAAGAATGGTTGGCTGGCCTTGTCTTCACGAGAGGCGCCATCACGAACGGAGCGGAGTTTGGGTCATGACACATTACTTTGTTTTCTCTATCTTGTTAGCTTTATGTCATATCCTATTCAGTTTATTAGACCAGTTGGTATTTTGACTATTCCTCGTTACAACCCCATCGAGGTTAGTCTTGATACTTACTGGACACCAATGTGGTGTGCTCATTCTACACTTCTGTATATTATTGTTGTGAGCACGTAATTTTTACCCTAAGCAAATTATTCCAAAAAAATATCAAATAAAATGATTTTTACAATTTGAAGAAGTATGTTGCA